>JARUHE010364951.1:0-17605 GCA_031471125.1 Archaeomysis grebnitzkii
TATTATTTCTAGTCATTCGCCCAAATGTACTTTCAAAGCCATGGTACATAAATATGCCATGTGACCAAGTGGATCTCAGTCTTATTTTTTTTCTTATTAAAAAATATGTTTTTTTAATTCGTTAGATAAAATTCTGACGGTAAAGGGTTAATGAGTATGAGGTGTAACAAATTTTCTTTTTCAAATGATTTGCTTCACAAATTATTGTTTTATTATTTCAACACCCCTAATCTAATGTATAGGGTTAATACAACAAATATGGAAATAATGATAAAACTGTTTGCAATTTTTCATCAGTGGTATTCCATAAAACAATTGCAACAAATAAACTTGTAAGAATTCTTTCCTATGTAAAATTGATAATTGGAAATGTTTGACATGTTGTCATGTTATATTTTTGGCATTTAAAATTTAATTTTAGAACTTACTTTAATGTAAAAATCTATGGGTGTGCAAATAAATGAAAAAGGGAAAGATGTGACCAACACGTTGGGTTTTGGCAACTCCAATTCTCTATTCCATCTTTGGCTGATTTAGCAAAAATCTTTTATTTTGTCTTCAGAAGTATGTATAGTATTGATATTACATTTATTATATTAATAGCTATGTTTAAGTAATAAATTAATTATAACTGGGTTGGATATCATTACCACACCTTAATTTGATGGAGTTAATAATAAGTATCAAGCCAAGTAAAGACTGAGGTCACATAAAATTTAGAACCCATATGATAAAAGTTTGAAAAAAAGGTTGAAAATAATAAAAAGTTCATGAAGAATGTGGATACTCTAGGAATACAGAAGAATACAGTAACAAATTGAGTAAACTGGCTATTTATGTAACAAGTACCAGAAAATCAAAGAATTTTTTGATAAGGAAAAAGAATAGATGCCCGATTTTAAGAGTTGAAAGAGCTAGAAAACAAGAATAAAATTCTTAAATATGAACTGAAAAATGATTAAAACAATTTGATGAACGATATGAATACCCTCAAAGAACTAATTTCAGGTTAAGATAGCAGTGAAACAATCACCGATGAAATGATAAGTAATTTTGACTTTACGAACACTGATAGAAACAACACAAAATATATTAAGTGAAGCAAATTGTCAGGAAAAATAGAATAATTTCAAGACAGTTAATCAAGAGCTAAAATGCTAGAAAGGTAAACTTTGTGCCAACATCTTAGCAAACAAGAATGAAATTCCTAAAGATGAACCTGATTGAGGTAAAGATAAAACTAAATTTTATCAAAATGAAATTGTTTCATAAGAACTTACCCATATACTTAGTTGTAAGGAATTGCCCAATATAGTACTCTCAAAGCAAAGAAATTTTGACCTTTGTGATAAAGGACCGAATATAGTTTTATAAGCACTTGTAAGTTGTAACACCCTGTACAGATGAAAATGAAGTGGAAACACTTTTTCAAGATATAAAATGCTAGATAGATAAACTTCATGATAAAGTATTATCAAAGAAGAAATTGAACTAATATCAAAATACAAAATTTAAGGATGCTGATAAAGAAGAAAAGTTACCAATTTATGAACAAAGCAAATCTGGGAAAAACAAGAGAAAATAATTTTTAAGAATATCTTGACAAAAATCACAATAACTGCCAATTAAATAATTCAAAGTTTCATAACACAAGTCTTCAAAAAGATTAAATAATAGAAAGAATCCCAAAATGAATTTCGACCATATTGAAGTACACCTACAGCAAAACCTCTCGCAAGCAAATATGAAATCCTCTGACCAAACAAACTTGATAGATTAAAATATTCGAGAAGATCAGATGAAAATGTGAACAAAATCTTCAACCAAATGACATATTATATGGCATTGTTACTAAATTTATTATATTAATAACTGTGTTCAACTAATAAATTGATTTTAACTGGTGTGGATATCATTATCACACCTACAGAATGTACTTGCTGCTTATAAGCTTTTATTAGTAATTCAAATTGTTTTTTTTGTACAGTTTGATAATTTATTAATTTGAATAAAAAAATGCACTGTGCAAAGGATGATGTGGCAATGTTCTATTATGTGGACAAGAAAATTAATTACACACAAGAAGGTACATTTACAAACTGTTAACATGACACAATGATGTTGTAGTTCATCTTATTCATTAATTAATTGAAACTTTCTTTGAAATATCTGCTCATGGAAGTTTTTCCCCTTTGATTTCACAAGTATGGAAAACTATTTCATCAATAGTTTAATGAATGTACAATATGGAAAATGAAAAAAAAAAATTATTTTGTACAACCAATGTGTGAAATTGAAGTATTTTGTCATAGGCTTATGTTTCAGTGTAAACAAACTAAACGGACAATATTGTATTCTTTATATAAATCTTGTTTTTTCTTTATATTGTGAGTTATGTTTTGTCCTGAAAATATTTTGGTATGTTGAGAATTTGAAAATTTGAAAGTACATTAATAACTAGTTTTTCAAAAAAAATAAATTTTTTTCACAATATTATTTCAATAAAACCTAATATATTTCTTAATATAAATTTTTACTTTCTAAAAGTCTGCTATTCACAGATAGATTAAGATTTAGGAGTATGAAGCATCATTTTATGTTTGTAGGACTATAAATGGTGGAAGTTAATTATTTTTTATTAGCAATAAATCGTCTTGTTAATAAAGTGTGTTCACGCCCGTAAAACAGAAATCCTAGAAAACCCTGTTGAGAAAGAGCAAGAGCAGAGCAAGGACAGAATAATCAATACTCTAATCATGTATTGCACTCTCTCTCGCCCTCTCTCTTCCTTGGCCGAGGCTCTTTGCTCAGTTATTTATTCTTTATTCAAATTTGTAAACTTCATATCACATTCTATTTATAGGATATTGATCTCGCAATTTTCATGGCACTATTGTGCTGTAATGAACCTTTTTTTAGGTTTGTGTTTTTTGTAAAAGAAATACATTTGCTTTGGTACATAATTTTTAGTTTGAATATAACTACAAGATGTTTTTGTTTTTCATGTTGAAACATAACAATGTTTCATTGTTGTAGATCAATCTATTATGGTAACTGATTTTTAATGTTTGTTTCTATTTTCACCTCTATTTATTGCTGGTGAATAGCCAATAAAAATACATTATATTTAGTTTTTCCACATTTAATTAAAATAAATGACATTAGGCTGTTATTTAGGCCTATGTGTAGGAATTGTGCTGTTTTTTTATTCTTTCCATACATAATGTAAAATGTTTTATTGTGTTTGCCGATATTTCGTTTGTTAAATAGAAGATGAAATAATTTTTTACTGTTAAATAAATATTTGGTGTTTCTTAAGTACAATGCTGGCTTATAAAAATTGTTTTTTTGGCTAGAGGTTTTTTTATTCCTTTTAAGTGTAGATGACAGTGTTTCAATGTTCTATATGGACTATTTTTTGTCTTATTTAAAACTTGAAATATAGCCTTCTACTTGCACCAGTTGTAATATCACAACATTTATCATGTACTAGTAATTTAATATTTTATTTGATTATTCAAATTTGATGTTCTTATTAATATATCAACTTTAAGGTGTTTTTTCATGTTTCTTTATAAATAAAATAAATTATTTATAAGCAATTTTAATTTGTGCATGGAAGCTCTGAGAATAATAATCCAACTTTTTTATAAAGTTTTGTTGAATTCTATTTTTTAAAGAAAATTGAGTGAATGTTGAAAATTGGGATGTAAAAATAGCTTGTTGACACCTTATAATTTGAATTAGCCTGTAATTGATTGGTAATTTACTCTTGCAAGATTGAGAAAGGAATTGTTTCCTTTAAGTTGTTCAATGTTTTAGTAGGGTACTCTTTATTGCCCTAGATTCTGTGAGATGTATCGTAATAGACTTGATGCAATTTTTAGTATGTTAGATAATTTATAAATAACTCGTACAAATCTAAAGTTATTTTTATAAAATATATGGACTTTAATTGTATACATTGTGTTTGTTTTGGTCGTTTCTCTTTTCACTTTTCTCCAAATAAGTCCTGCTCTGCATGACTCCTCTCTTTCACTGGTGAAGTCAACCTCCAACAACCTTGGTGTCTAGTTGAATATGTGGTGTTGCTGTGCGAAGGACTGTTGTTTGTTTGCTCGTTGGCTTTGAAAGATAACTGGTGGATTAGGTGTGGTGTTGAGCCCTGGTACTGTATTATTATTCTTATTCCTGTTCTTATTTGAAATTGAATTTTTAGATCTAGATATCTAGCCTTGTTCAGCTCTTAGTGACTTTGAAGCTGATGGCTTATTTGGCTTGCTCTGTTAGTTTACATTACACAGAAACTTAATGAATATTTCGATTAGGTCTAATTAATGAAATATTTTTGTGTGAACATTAGTGATAAGGCATTAATGAATTTCCATTTACTCATACCTTGATGATTTATTTAAAGGTGCAAATGTTCATGTATACCCATCCCAACTTTAGCAAACGAAGTGAAAATGGATCGTCTTTCGTAGTTTCTAGAAAAAATGCCCACTAGAACAAGAGGCAAATTAGACAATGATGAGCACGAGTTATCTTTGATCTTAATTCACAAACAATGACTTGTCTGTTTATTTGACCGGTGTTTTGGTGGCCCAAATAGTTTCTGTTATGGATGTCCATCAACCTAGCACTAATGAACAAGTGAGTGTGACTTACTTGTCATTGAGATGGAATACCAGTGCATAGTCATCTATACAATAGTAAGGATTGCTGTACCCGATGATATAACATCGCACGCTATTACTCCGAAGAACTGCCTAGATTGCGTTACCAATCTCGTAAAAAAGCTGAGTAACAAAAATAATCCAATTGCATATGAAAGTGTTTGCTCCGTTTTTTTGTGTTTATGTGCAGTGCTGTTTTAATTATTTGATTATCATTGTGTAGCTAATTGATGTTTTATTTTTATTTAAAAATAAGGATCGTTTTGAGAGGTAGACTTTAATTATGGTGTACTGATGGTTCGCTTGTTAGGAACCCCAGCATTAACGCTCGACCCCATATCGGTGGTGAATATATTTCGCATATACTATGATCATTTTGCTTAAGTTCTGTGTTATTTGAGCATCTTCCTAATAACACCTGTAAGTGGTATTTGCGTATTTTCCTTCATTAAGCCTCTTTAATGATTAGCCGTTGCTCTAGATTCGCTACTTTAGAATAGAATTGAATGGTTTCTTATTGCAAGAAAGCAAGTGTTATGCTTGTGTTTGTCTTCTCGGATTTAGGTAAGGGGTAGTTTCTAACATTTAATTGCTTTGCAAATTATGACCAGCTTGAAGATTGAAATATTAAGAGTGTTGCTTAAACCAAATATAAATGTGTGATTTTTTTTTCATTTATTGTGTTTGTGTCAATCATTAAAACTTTTGATTAAAAGTAGTTGCAATGTTTTAGTTAAAAAATGTTTAAAATTTAATTGTTTTTTTTATAGATTATTTAAAGTCTGTCTTATTTTTTTAAAATGTTAAGACCAGAAGTTTAAGCTAGTTGAAAAAAATAACTTGTGCTCAAAAACAACCCTGTTTTTTAAATGTTAAGTACTCCCTTGCACTTTTTATTTGTGAATTATTTGATATTGACAAAAGCAATTTTAATATAAACATCATCACATTGACTCTTAATGAATTATTTCATTCTATTTCAAGATGGCATTCAAGTTTTCTTTTTAAATAATTTCTTTTTGCAATGATGGTACTTACTTATTTAAAAAAAAATCTAATTCTACATTTTATCTTTTATATTTTCAACTTTATATATTTCACTTTTTAAGAATTTTGCACTTTTTTTATTCATATGTAGATTTTTAAAATATTTTTCCAGGTTAAATGTCAAGTATTGATGTAGCTTTTTTGACTTTATATGTTTTCATATTTTTTATATCTTAAGATAGATTAAGTTCCAAACTTTTTCATAATTGACTATAATTCTAGAATCTATTTAAAATGTTTTGATAATGTTAATCATGCAATAGGTTTAATTTTTCAACCTTTTTTCAAAGGGTACAACCATTTTTTTCAATACATTTAGGTGAATCCATTGTCTGATTAATTTTTTTCATGAAAATGTTTATAAACTTTTTGGTGCAGATAATTGAGATCATTGACAATTAGTATAAACATTAATTTAAATGTGGGTAAATTTTTGCAACTGTTATCATTGGCCACTCATAATTTGCTCTCCAAGCTACCATCCCAAATTTCTGAGAACTTTTCATTTACATACATACCAGAGAAGTTGGCCATCATGATGAGTTGAATTTGATGAATAGAATCTAGAAAGCAAAATAATTAACCCCAACATCACCCAATTGTAAATCACACAGAACAGCGCTCTTTGCCATTGTAGCTAATGTGCTGTATAATATTCTATAATAATAATAAAAAAAATAGTTGGCCATCTAATCTTTCATCTCTATTTTTAATTGTATACTATGCAACAAAGTTTGTTGGTTATTTTATGCATAAATTATATTTTAAACTTTGGTTGCAGTCTGGCTGCATTGCAATTAATTATGACATCACTCAATACAATTTTAGTGCAGCTAACAAAATTTTGTTCCCTTCAAAAATTTTTGTTTTGCAATATTTAATTATATTCAATTCATAAATATACCGATTGGTGAATCAATTTGATATCTTAACATTGAGATTCAAAATCTTCTTCAGTTTGCTTTTTTTTTTTTTTAATTTAAAATTTATGTTTTCAATATTGTGATTATTTGATGTAAATCATTGTAGTTTCAAATTCCTTAAGCTTAACTGTTTCTTAAAATCTAATTGGAAATTTTTATCAACAGAGCTGTTGCTGCTTATCTTCGGGCTTTGAATCTTTCGCCTAATCATGCAGTCGTTCATGGAAACTTGGCTTGTGTCTACTATGAGCAAGGGTGAGTATTTTACCTTGTTGAGTAGATATAAAATTGATTATTTAATTCAACTGGAATAATTAACCATTTTCGAACACATTATTTATGGTTGGCTCAAATTTCAGTCTTATCGATCTCGCCATTGAGACCTATCGTCGTGCCATCGAATTACAGCCAAATTTCCCAGATGCCTATTGTAATCTGGCTAATGCACTTAAGGAGAAAGGACAGGTATATTATTGCCAAATTCATAGAATGTTGTGACTAAATTTTTAAATTTTTATCATATTAAGGTTACTTTACATTAGTTGAATATTGATATTCAAAGTTATCTCGAACCTATACAGAATATTTTTCGACTATGACAATCCAGCCTTTATAAATTACTATGGATTGTTTGAGTGGCAAAGGCTGCGGTGGATATTTCCAGCATGTAACACATTTTTGACAAAAAAATGCGTCGCAGATTTTTTTTTATTGCCATTCGTTTTCAATAGTTCTGAACAATGATGTCCAGAGGATTTTTTTTGTAAAATCAATATTTATTGAACGATATGCTTTTAAATCTCTGGTTAAGAGACAACTTAGCAGATTTAGGAAAAAAATTGTCCCTTTTTATTATATAGATTTTTCATTAACCATTAATGGCTTTATATATAATTCTGAACAATATTGCACAAGACAATTCGTTTTGTAACCTCAATATTTCTTAAAATAATGTTTTCAATATCACTTCATACATATTTTTATATATATATATAGTAATGTTGGTCTTTTCATAACTTCTACTTGGTCACAGCCTAAACTTGTTTGCGAATTTCCTTATATTTGTTTTTCTAATAAAGGTGTTTTAATTTATGTATTTTTGCAGGTAACAGAAGCTGAAGAATGCTATAACACTGCACTCCGCTTGTGTCCTACCCATGCTGACTCGCTTAACAATTTAGCTAACATCAAACGAGAGCAGGTTAGTGCATCATCTTGATTTTACATATTGATTTCTCTAACCAGCGCAAATTATTTTTAGTATTTCTAAAGGCTTGTCCCAAGTTTGTTTAACATTGAATTATAAATTGAAAGATATATTTGTGAACGACTTCCAGCAGGTCTTAATTTCATCCAGGATAACTCCTTGTGGAAAAATGGTTTTTTTTGCTAATGTATATGACCATTCAATGGTGGAGTTTTTTGACACAAAATAATTACAGGGTCACACTGAAGAAGCAACTAAGTTGTATCTCAAAGCATTGGAGGTCTTCCCAGAGTTTGCTGCAGCACATTCCAACTTGGCTTCGATCCTCCAGCAACAAGGCAAGCTGAATGAAGCTCTCATGCATTACAAGGAAGCCATCAGGATTCAACCAACATTTGCTGATGCCTATAGGTGAGTTTGGCGAAAACAATTTCGACCTTGCATCTTAGTCCTCATCATTAAGTTTTTGGCAAATAGGACCCTATATGCTCCAGTTAAGGTCATTGGACATCTTCCTAGATTATTGAAGCAATTGTTAGCTCATCCATTTTTTTGTGAAGTAAAGTTATATAAAAGAATTGGATTTATAATACCATCTGCAGCAGTATTGGACAATGACTTAATTTTAATATATCGGCTATAATCTTTAGGTTTCATTTTGTATTTGGTTGGTTATTGTTTTATTATATTCATGGAGGATTTTATTTAGTTCCTTTACATTATATCATGATGTTGTCAGTGTTAGACAAAAACACAAGTTAGGTAATCCATAGTCATATAACATAGAGCTTACCCCACTTGTGCTATTGTTCATACATATATCATCTATACTTTTAAAATTTCATTTGATTATTGGTTTTAATGTATAATATATATTTTTTTTTCTATAGTTTCTCATTAAATTAATTGGAAAGGAAGAAGTGTACATAAATAGTCACTAAGTTGAATTTTTGATTCAAAGATCTTTTCACATTTTGTTGGTGATTGACATTTCTGATTGGGGAGATAAAAATATTTTTAACAAATGTTTCACCTTTGATTTATGCATCAATTGACTGCAAATGAAGTATACATAAAGTCTCTAAGGTGGATTTTTAATTAAATGTTTCCTCAAAAATAGAAATATTTTTTATAAAATTTCTTTTTAAAGTTACTGAATGGATGGGGATGGTCATGAGACAATTGAACCATTCGGTTTGTGGCTTGCTAGTTTATTATATTTTCACATTCAACATTTCTATGCGTATTCATATTATTAAAATTTTATGCATGTATTCCTTGTTCAGTATTTTCTCCATGTATGCTAATGATCAAGATAACATGTTTTCATTAATTTTAGCAATCATTAAATTTTGTCTTAACCATTGAAACAATGGAAATGTTTCTTCTTTCTAAATAATATTAAGTTTTATTTTGGTTTCAACTCATTCGATTTTTAGTTCATTGCTAAATAAAGAGTTAACTTTGAAATGAGTTTGCCAAAGAATTAAAAAAGTAGAATGCAATTCTATCATTGTAAATGTTTTGCAGTATAGAGTAATAATCTATAGAGCTGCTTTTTCGAATACATGGCCAATGATAACAAGCTCGTAATATTATAAAAATTTATATATCTGAAAAAGTAATGCATTCTATATTAGCCAATTGTGGGTGTGTACGTAATGTAATGGAAAATATCACCAGTATTTTACTACATAAACATGTAATTCAGTGTATCATTACTCCTTTAACTGATACTCGCCTAAGAATGGATCCTAACTTCTAAAATCGGCTGTGATGGAGTGGCTGGTTGCAACCGATGTTCCATACTTCGTTGCAACCAGCATATCATACTTGGCTGTAGTTAATGTTCCATATTTGATTACAGCAACTATTCCTAAAGGGCTAGTTCTTTTCAAAAAAATTTCATAATGTTGTAAAAAAAAAAACAAGTTATGAAACAATAATATACAGTACAATTGAATCATATTGAGTCTAATTATAGTTTCAGACTAGCATCAAATGAAATAGATGGCATAATAATGTGAGTTAAAAAATATTTAGAAAAATTTTGCAGAGTTTCTGTTGAGGATGGTTTAGTCACTTGGTGCTGAACTACAGACCTCATTTTGTGTTCTTAGCATCAGAATATAACGATCTTTCATACTTTTAAGATGGAAGAAAAGTGATTTTTTGTTTTGTTTTATTAAATTTGAAAAATTTCAAATAAACTTGGTAATTTAGACTTTTTTGATTAATGGTTGCATTTTAGTGACTAAATTATTATTACAGAAATTGTTTAATCTGGTGAGGGATTTTTTTTACACATTTTTGTTTGAGTTCTACTTGTATACATACTGCATAAATAAATGATATTTGGGTTGGCTGGCGAGTGGTTTGTATGATTTCTGCAAAGCTAATATTCTCAAATGTTATTTTTTGCTCATTCCATATTTTTTCTAAAGATGATTTGCTTAGAACTTTCCTGTAGTAATTTTTTTTCAAGTAAAATTTATTAATTTATCTTTTTTTTAGTAATATGGGAAATACACTGAAAGAAATGCAAGACATTCAAGGAGCATTGCAGTGTTACACAAGAGCCATTCAGATCAACCCGGCATTTGCAGATGCACATTCGAATCTAGCATCTATTCACAAGGATTCTGGAAGCATTCCAGAAGCTATTCAGGTTGGTTGCATATAGAGGATAAAGTGATTTGCTATAATTTTAATGAGGTTATATAATTTCTAATATTTTTTCTTTTGCTTATAATAGATTGATCTTTACAGTCTTATCGAACTGCTTTGAAGTTGAAACCAGATTTTCCTGATGCATATTGTAATTTGGCTCATTGCCTTCAAATTGTTTGTGACTGGACCGATTATGATGCAAGAATGAAAAAGCTGGTGTCTATTGTTGGAGCTCAATTAGAAAGCAACCGTTTGCCTTCTGTCCATCCACATCATTCAATGCTGTACCCCTTGTCTCATGATTACAGGAAGGCTATTGCAAACAGACATGCCAACCTGTGTTTGGAGAAGATTCATGTCCTTCACAAGGGTGCTTACAAGTACCCATCGGAGTTGGCTTCCGATGGAAGACTACGCATTGGTTATGTGTCTTCTGATTTTGGCAATCATCCTACCTCCCATCTCATGCAAAGTATCCCTGGTTTACATGAGAAGGATAATGTGGAAATCTTCTGCTATGCTCTCAGCCCTGACGATAACACAGCCTTCAGATCCAAAATAACCAGAGAAGCCGAACATTTCATTGACTTATCACAAATTCCTTGCAATGGCAAGGCTGCCGATAGAATCAACCAAGATGGAATCCACATTCTGGTCAACATGAATGGCTACACTAAGGGGGCCAGAAATGAAATTTTTGCCTTGAGACCAGCACCAATTCAGGTGATGTGGCTGGGATACCCTGGCACTAGTGGTGCTCCATTCATGGATTACTTGATAACCGACCATACTACGTCGCCTGTGAAACTTGCTCACCAGTACACAGAAAAGTTAGCTTACATGCCGGACACCTTCTTTGTGGGAGACCACAAACAGATGTTTCCTCACTTGAAAGAAAGGGTTTTGATTCAGTTAGCAGGTGACTCTAGTATTGGGTTGAAGGATAATGTTGCCCTTATTAATACAACTGATCTCAGCCCAGTTATTGAAAGTGCCGAAGTTCTGACCATCAAGGAAGTTGTCAAACCTGCCACCACTAAATCGCAAGAAGTAGCAGTGACTGTGGCACATTTGCCTTCAACAGCCCCAATTGACACAATGATCCAGTCTGGACAAACACAAACCAGTATAAATGGTTTGGTTGTGCAAAATGGTTTGGCTACGACCCAGATGAATACCAAAGCAGCAACTGGGGAAGAAGTACCTCAAAATATTCTTGTCACAACCCGAAAACAATATGGACTACCCGAGGATGCTGTTATTTATTGTAACTTCAATCAGTTGTACAAAATTGACCCTTCGACTCTGCAAATGTGGTGTAATATCTTGAAAAGAGTTCCAAAAGCTGTTGTTTGGCTTTTAAGATTCCCAGCTCATGGGGAAGCAAACATTTTGAATCAAGCACAACAGTTGGGAGTTGCTCCTAGCCGTTTAATTTTCTCAAATGTAGCCGCCAAAGAGGAACATGTTAGGCGTGGGCAGCTTGCAGATGTATGCCTTGATACTCCTCTGTGCAATGGTCACACAACCGGCATGGATGTCCTGTGGGCCGGAACACCCATGGTGACATTGATGGGAGAAACCTTGGCTTCACGAGTTGCCGCTTCACAATTAAATTGCCTCGGGACACCGGAGTTGATCGCAACAACCAGGACAGAGTATGAAGATGTTGCCGCAAAACTTGGAAATGATAAGGATTAGTAAGTTCACTTTTCACCGTAAATAGTTTCTCATGCCATATAAAGTTTATTCCTTTAGGTAGAAATTAAAATTACTCATTTGAAGAATTTTTCTATTGTCTGGAACCGTTTTTTTCAATTTAATTTCTGGTGTGGAAGAAAATGTCAGCATTTGAAACTTTAATCAAGATGAATTTTGTCTTTGCAATTCTAACAAATGTTTCAAATTTCAGCTTGAAGGAAATGAGAGCCAAAGTGTGGACGGCTCGATTGAAATCGCCTCTGTTCAATTGCAAAACCTATGCCACAAATATGGAAAGATTGTTCAAGAAGATGTGGAACAAACATGACGAAGGTGACAAGGCGGATCACATCACTGATTGGTAAATGAGGTGTAATCCAGTCCTTATGAGAGGATTCTATTATTATAGTTAGCACTGAACTCTCTTATAAATGATGTTTTAAATTTGAATTTCTTATATTAATGATGGGTTCTCATCCCCTTAGTGAAATAGATTTTTTGTTTATTTCATTATTATAGCTTAGTGTCAAATCTTTTGGATGCATATCATGCAGATTTATGTGATAATTTTTCTTTGAATTAATAACCAAATATTTTAAATTGTATAAACGGTGTTTATTTTTGTTCACTGGGAATAGGTATCTAACTTGTTTCTCTGTCATTGTAATTTATGATTTTTAACATTGTAAATATTAAAGTGTTGCTTTTTTTATTTTGAATTTTGTTAAGTTATTTTTGCTGCTTGTTTTTGTACTTGATTTAAAGTAGAAGTTTTTGTAAATACAAAATTGAATTGGTTTGTTACTCTTCTATCTTCATAATAAATAATTTGGCTGTGGAGTACATATGTATTTTTAACGATAAACTGAATTACTAACCATTTAGGTATTGTATAAACTATTTAATATTAATAATCAATTATGAAATCAAGTTCTCTGATAAAACTGTTAGTGATGTTAGTGACAGACAGATATACCTTAAATATTAAATCATTGGTTTTCAATTATTCACACTACTTGCTTTTAGGCATAAACTAACTTATCTATTATTCATGTATGTACATTTTCTTATATTTATATTTATATACATATTTCTTAACTACCTAAGTAAAGACTGGTTAATATTTAAAAATGGTTACCTGCAATTTACAGTAGATTTCCAATAATCAAAAAGTTTTTTCTTCGTTTTGGATCTGCAGCATATGCAGCTTCCAAACAAACTATTTTGTAAATTTATATAAAGCTCTAATTTTAGTTACTTCCTGTTTCAGTAAAATACTAGATAGTACTCCATTTTTATGTGTATATAAATATAAATATTTGTTAACATATATGTGGTTAGATAATGAAAAAAGTGCCTTCATTGAAATAATTTGAACTGTTCAGGCTGTTCCTAAAATGAGTACATACACATTTTGGCTATTTTTTAACAGTTTTTAAGGAGAATGTTGCATTTCATTCATTACATGCTAGGTCTATATTTATTGTACATATTTATAAATATGTAAAGTAACAAAAAAATGTATTATTTGGAAGTGATAAAAATTTTTAGCTTGATGCTCAGTTTCAATTTTTTTTAGATTAATAAAAACATTTTAAATTTCTTAAGTTTTTCATTACAGTAACACTACTTGCATGATATGATTAAATATTTAAATAAAATGAAAAATAAGCCAAAATTAAGGATTACCCTGATGCCGATACAGCTAAATAATTGAAAAACTCCAAAGTTATCTTTGAATGTTTATAACAAAATTAATTGTGCATTATATCAGCTCTGTTGTCCATTCAACTGTATAATAATCCACCTTGAAAGTAACTGGCACAATTTAGTCTAAAGTGCTCTATAGACATGTACTTAATATTAAATGTTTTATTTATTTAATAACGCAAGATTATTAAAATGGTTGCATGTTAATTGTCTTATAAGTAGAAGTCATTCACTTGAACCTAAGTCTCAGGTTACATATGTTTCAATGAAAAGTAATTCGTTCTAGAAATACTGTTATATAAAGTTTGCTTTCTGAAAATAAAACCTATATTAAATGTTTTTCATTTTTCCTTTCAATGTTGAATAAGGAATCACTAATTCTTTACACCTTTGCATAAGGTAGCTGCAAACAACCATTATGTAGATTGTAGACGATTCATAGAAATTGAAACTAGAATGTGCTAATCAATTTTAGAAAATACTATTTAAACTGGCCTAGTATTTATAGGTCTGGTTAAAAATTGAAAAACTTCGTTGAGCCAACGTTAATACAATTAACATTTTTAGGTAAAAGCTCTATATTTATCCGTCTGCGCCTGTAAATCAATTAGTGTTGAACAACTTATTTTAAAAGTTACAGATGACTTTCATTGACAAAAGTTGTCTTAATCCTCCAGCTAACATTGTCAAAAATAATTTTTTTTCAAAAATTAACACTTGGGTAGTTTTAGCAAAAAAATCATTTTTTAACTATAAAAAATTTTGAGAAAGTTTAAAGTTGATTTTATTTGAAGAGTTATAGAAATTTTGTTTAAAAATGTTGTTTGTAATGTCCATTGATAAATATTGTCTGGAGTAATTTTTTTTCAAGAAATATATATGGAGTTATAACCAACAAACAGAATTTGTGGAGGTAGACTAATGTTAGCAAAAATTTAGTATTTTTTTTTAAGAGCAAACATTTGTTATTAGCTACCAATTAACCAGCATCTTCAGGAGTAATTTTATTTCAAAAGTCAACATTTACGAAGTTATGGCCGAGAAAAACTTATTTTTTATTTAACTCAAGTTTGAAGTTACAAAAAAATTATGGATACAAAGTTGTTTATTATGACCATCCAATCAAAACTGTCGACAGTAATTTTTTCAAAAACCTACCTTTGAAATGTTATAGCCAAAAACTTTTGAGCGAAAACTAAAAGTTTTTTGAAAAGTTACAGAAAAGTTTGTTGAACAAAGTTGTTTGTAATGACCATTCAACAAACTTCAGGAGTATTTTTTTCATGCAATAAATATTTATCGAATTAAAGCCCAAAAAATATAACGTATGTTTACTTGCCGCTCATCCATGGCTAGTTATTAAGAGCCAATATTACTTGGGAAAAGCGTACATATAAAATACCATAAACATGCATGGTTCGTATTGAGTCTACCACCTCATAAGCTCGAAGGGTTTGAAATGTATGTCCAATATTAAATTAATTTTCACAACAGGTGTGAATAACGTGTTTGACCTAAGTTCATAGTTCGAAACTCGGAAATGTCCAAAAGCTATTGGATTGTATGCACAGTTGAGGGTGAATGAACTTAACCTAAAATATGTTCATCTGTTTTTCAAATATAAAAGCGGTTTTCACTCTTGGCAGGTAACACTTACCTCCACGAAGGTACGGTTATAGACTTAAAAATGAACACAATTATTCTTGAAATTTAGACTGCAAATGGACATTGACTACTCATATCACATCAGTTGACTAGATCCAAAATTTCTACATGAAATATCAAAGTAAATATTAAGAGCCCATATCATTTTGTCGAAACTGTTTTCTCAAAAACATCATTTTAGCGAATTGCTTTCTCCAAAATGTCATTTTAACGAATTTAATTTAGCGAAATGTCTTGATCAGAACTTGCTTTCTCAGAAATTTAAACTGCAGAAATGTCATTCTCAGAACATCATTTTAGCGAATTGTTTTCTGCGAAATTGCATCTGTAATTTTGTTTGTGTATTTCGAAGAAACCAATTCGTGAAAATAATTTTTGGAAAAAAACAATTCTTTAAACTGATATTTCTGAGAAAACAATTTCATTAAAGTGATAGAGCGGCCGCGTGGTGATCCAATGCTATTGAATATTTGAACGCTGTGTAAATTAACGTTATCTCATAAAACTTTTTCTTGGTTCAATCAATTTTTCTACATTAAACTCATTTTTTTGCTTCAATATTGTACCTTTTGATTAAATAAAAAAAATTGATACGATCACGTATTAATATAAAACTATTATATTTTTTCTTTGTTGTATCGTCAAGAAAGCGTGGTGAAAGTAGGCTACGCTTATAGGTTTTGAGCGACGTGCTATTTTATACTAATATCATACCATTGTTTCTATGGATGTATTGAATACATTATAAAATTAATTATTTAAATGCCAAATAAAAATGGAATAAATTGGACAACAAAATAAAATGTTCAAGGTAAACAAAAAACAAATTATTGTAATTTGCAGACGAATTTTCAGCGGCAGTTTTTAACAAAGTGCACTGTTATAAATAATCATATAACAATGTTTTTATCGACATATTGGATAAATAATAAAGTTAATTGATTAAATGACAAAGAAAAATTGAACAAAAAATAAAATACTCAAAGTAAATTAGAAAAATAATGTACATTTTTCGATAGAAGCAATTATGAGATTGACATCTCGCTAAATACGTGTTTGTAGAAATCAAATTCGCCAAATTGATAGTTCTAAGAAAACAATTCGCCAAATTTATATTTCGAAGAAAGCAATTCGGCATTTTTACATTTATATAAATACAATATATTTAATATTTATTATTCACATTACAAACATTTGTTTTCTCAGAAATATCAATTTAGCGAATTTGTTTTCTGTGAAATATACATTTGGCGAAATACACATTTTGTGAAATGTCATTTTCAGAAACTTAGTTTGTAGAAATTTTAATCAGAGTCTTTTTCAAAGAATGACAGTTGGACAAAATTATGTTTCGGAGGAAATAATTTAGACAAATTGATAATGTTTTGTTTTTATGTTGAGCAGTATTACATGAGTGGTAAATTCCCAGCAAGAACATTTCGTATATGTAACATGATGTTCCCGTTTTGCCTACGTAAGTTTTTGCTGTGAGGTCAACTTATTATCAGTTATTAAATACAAAAATACCCCAAATTTCTTGAAGAACAGTTTGAAATGCTACTTGTTGTGATGAAATTGTATTCAATAAATATTGAATATTTTTATTATATAAAATATTTAAAATATAACTAAATATAGATAAGTTCAACAACAATATAATTGAGGCCACCAAAGGTTGTTTCAAGACTTCAGTGGTTGCGTTCAATAGTGCTAGAAATAGTTATTGGTGATTATCAATAGTCACTGGTAGCAAGGAAATGTAGGCGGCCCTTTCCAAGTCTATTCCATTCAACAAAATTTTCATGCAAGGAATTCGGGCCAAAAAGTTCACGAAACACGAATTTTTTTCGTTCCAAAAATGGCCCAAGAAGTACACTTTTTTCGGCCAAACTTTCGGCCAGAATCAGTTCCCTTAAAGTATACTTTATCGGACAGATTTTCGGGCCAAAATCTACCCACAAAACGTACAAAAAATTTAAATTTTAAAGTTTATTCAAGTTATTATT
>JARUHE010365062.1:0-17605 GCA_031471125.1 Archaeomysis grebnitzkii
TATATGTATATGGGATGTCTGTATGTGTATTGTGTATATGAGTGTGGGTGTGTATGTTTCTGTTTGTGTGTGGTTTTGTGTATGTGTGTGTGGATATTCAGTCAACGCACTTGAAAGAACAATTTTATAACCTAAATTATAATATTACATTTTGGTAATTAATTAAAATAAAGTTAATAGAACTTAAATTAATAGATGGTGAGCATACCTGGCTCACAATATATTTTTAAAGACGCCTTACAAAGGATAGATAAATACTATATAAATAATATAATAAATATATTATTATAACACCCACCCTCCTGCGGGGCAGTAAATACTATCCGACCCATCTACCCAAAGGACAGGGAAATATTATCCACCCACCTACCCGAAGGGCATTGAAATACTATCCCACTTCAACCTACCTCCATCTACATTAAGATTAGTGAAATGTTATCACACCCACCCACTCACCCAGCAAATGGTAGGTGAAATATTATAGCATCCATCCATCCAAAGAGGATGTCAATATCATCACACTCACCCTAACAAGAGGGATGAGAAATATTACACCCATGCCCAAGAACAGTGAAAATGTTATTCCGCCCCCACCCACCCGATCTTGTTACATTGTAGGTGGAAAACAGTAAAGAAAAATGTATTAAATTACACCTCAAATTTGTTTTATTATTGATTAGCCCACATACTTTTATTATAACATTGTATTATTTATGATAACAACAACAATACTGATAATGATAATTATAATGATGATGATAGTTAAGTTGTAATGATAATGATAATTGTAAGTGTAATGGTGATGATGGTTGCAACTATGATGATAACTATTGTTATAATTATTATGATAATGATTGTTAAAATTGTAAGAATAATGAAGGTTATAATGGTTATTATAATACTTTCAATAACATCAATAAAGCTATTTATTATAACTGAAAAATAAATGAAACTAGGGTTCAGTATAGCAATTCAAAATAAATGACCTAACCTACATAATTAAAAATTATATAAAATTTATAACAAAAATAATAAAGTTGTTAATAAAGTAATAGCAGTAATAGTAACAAAATTAATAATACTAATAGTGGTTTAATCGTTTGTATAAAAATAAATTCCTATGTTATGCTTACACATTACAATTAGGTAACAAGTTTTAAGCTAATTAGTCTTGTGGTTCGCCCTGTGTAAACAAACTAATTTATATATTCACTAAAAGTGAATATTTTCTTCCAGCGTTTTTTATTTTATTCTGGGGCTTATTAACTTTATACTAGTGCATGATAGATCATGTAGTACACTACATGTCATACCATGTATTACAGTACATGAGAAACCATGTATTACAGTATATGAGAAACCATGTATGCCAGCGAATGCATGAGGTGAGAATTGTATGTTTATTAGCAATGCATGACAACTGTTGACACCTATTTAGAATAATGGTCTTCTTAATGAGAAACTGGTAATCTACAAGTTAGTTTAATTGTATCAATAAAATATTAATACAACTAATTTACTATCGAGTTTTTTAACGACATGTCAAGTATATACAAATTAAAAGTAAATTTTTATCAGAGGTTTAATAAACAATTTATACACTCACGAAACTGTTTCTATCTTTCATTGTGCGCTGGAACTCTGTTGGTGATACCTTAGAATACTCCCCTTTGTAAAAAATATAATTTGAATATAATATTTATAACAAAATCCATTGTTTTAATACAAAAATTATAATAAAATCCATATTAATATAATAATTATAATAAAATCCATATTAATATAATATTTACAATAAAATCCATATTAATATAATATTTATAATAAAATCCATAATGCTATTAATAACATTAATAAAACTTACTTATTATAATCTTTATAATTATAAATTTAAGAATTTATTTCATATACCAAATTGTACAAAAGCTAAAGTAAAATAAACAGTGTGGAAAAACACTTGCAAAATAATAGTTTCAATATAGATAAGTTCAGGTACTGACAATAATGGTAAGTAATGTTTAAGGAATGATAAATGATAATAATGATAATGATAATAATGATAATGATAATAATGATAATGATAATAATGATAATGATAATAATGATAAGGAATAATAATAATGATTAGTAATGATATTGATAAGCAATGATAATGGTAAGAATGATGAGTAATGATAATGATAGGAAAGATAAGTAATAATAATGATAATACTGATAAGTAATGCTAATCATAACAAACATTATAATGATCTTTAATGATATAAATAAAAGTAATAAGCTCAGTGTGTTCATCAACAATTGAAATTTAATGATAATAATACATATAATAATAATAATTATAATAATAATAATAATTATAATAATAATAATAATTATAATAATAATAATAACAACAATAGCAATAACAATAACAAAATTTTTTATTCAAAGCTCTAATTATGCAAATAAATTTAAGATGAACCCTCCTTCACTTAACTGGTTGTGAAGGATTGTTTTATAAGGCAACTGTAACCTATTTTAGTTCTTACCAATAATATATTAGTTCATGAGTCGAAACATTACAATAAAAAATAGATATAAACTTTGTTTTATAAAAAAGTGGTAAAAAAGAACCGGTTAGGTAATGAACAAGAACAAGAACAACAACAACACAATAACGTTTTTAATTGTTTCGTCACTATTTTCAGGTCACCTGTTCACATAGGCCTAACGGAATGTACATGAATGGTCTTTTGCCTCAGAAAGACAATGTTCAGCCGGCGTTCCACATTCTAAGTTCTTTTTTCTACCTTTTCGCCTCTCAACCCAAAGAGGCGATTCCAAGAAACGAAGCCAACCATTCCTCAGGTAAACTTTTTCCTTTTAGAAATTGTCTTAGTTTAGTTTCTTTTTTTGCGGGCATAAATGTGTACATATTTTCATCAGTTACACCCTCAAACACCCAGAGTTTACTCTTGAAACTACGCTGACTAACTTTTATTGGTTGAGACTCCAATGTTTGTGTAGCTTGAAGATTATATGTTGAACATTTAGAGTACAGATGTGAAAGTTTGTTCGAAGCTATGGTAATAATTTTTTATAAGATTTTTTTTTAAATTACTTTGAGAAAGTTAAATAAAAAAATATGCTTGTTCAACCTTTTCAAGCTTGACAGGAACACTACTAGCTGTTGAATAAATTTGTTTTCAATACTAATTTTAACGTAATTTAATTCTACCGGAATAATCAATCAAACTTTAAAGGGCTGTTGTTCATTTTTTTGCTATTTTGTTTTGTTTTTGTAAAACAAAATTATTTTATTGTCGCATATTTAAGCCTATTACATGGTAGGAAATTGTCGAATTTATTTCAGTGATACCAGTAATTTACCTGGCAAAACTACGTTACGGTTTTATAAAATGTATGGTGACGTGAAATAATTCGTTCAGAAGACTGTATCGGATTTTTTATGGCAATTTTCTGGTACTATTACCTTAAATACGGTAAATACAATAAGCTAATGCTACCATATGACATCTTTACTATAGCAATATCAATAATTTTATAATACTTTATTTTTATTATAATACTTTAAATTTTTACATTTTTTTACCTCAGTGTGTAGCTTTATTGTTGTTGATTCCCCTTATACTATTACGATTTAAAAAAATTCCCTCAATGTGTTACAATTCATAATTTATCGCTTAGAGTGTTACACTTCACGTTTTTTCCTTCAGTGTGTTACGATTATTATTTTTTCCTACTCAATGTATTACACTTCATGATTTTCCCTCAGTGTGTTACGATTACTGTTTTTCTCTTTATCCTATTCAATGTGTTACAGTTCATAATTTCCCCTCAGTGTGCTACGATGTGTACGGCAACTGGGTTTGCTTCTCGCAGGAAGCGCCGTGGTTCGACGCTCAATCCAGGAACATCCAGAGGGATCCTTGGCCCCCAGAGGTCCTCGACACGTCCTTCCACCTCGTCACTCCCGACAACGAAGGGCTCTCCTACGTGAGTCACATAAACGGTGTTTCGGGGGACTTTTTTGAGAAATTTTGTCAAAGTTTTATATCTTAACATCTCCCAATTGGATCGAAAATAGCACAAGTGAGGTAACCCACAGTAAAATAACATAGAGCTTACCTCACTTGTGCTATTGTCCATCCTATGAGAACAATCAGACTTTAAAGGATTAGGTTGATGATGAATATTTTTCCTTTTTTTTTGTATTTGTGTAAACTAAATTCATTTTATGTCTCAAAATTTTGTTTCGGTTTTACACAGTCAACATACGGGTCCTTTCTATACGCCTTTGGATGGTGTTGGTGAAATTTAATCGTTCTAATCACCTCTGGTGCTTCAGTTGTCCATCCATTAAGAAACTTTTTAAGTACAGAACTTTTTCAGTATGACTTAGGGGCGGGGCTATACTGGACTCTTGAGTCGAGTGAAAGGTCACGTATGAACGGAATCAAATATCTCTCGATGATGAAAAATATCATGAGAATTACATTTCTTATGCATTTGAAAAATTGTGTTTAACAATTATGTTCATAAATTAGTTATAAACGATGTTATTATGTTTTGATAATAGTGAATGGAATTAGACAAAAAAATTGTTGTTCAATTATTTAAATTTTACACCTTGAGTTTGGGTCTCACAGTTACAAGTTGGTAAACGTATGATCCAACTGGTAGGAAAATCTTGAACACGGATATCATCGGATACTCATTTATATGTTTTCATGCAGAAGTAATAATAAAGTTGAATATACGAGACAAAAAGTAACTAACAACCTGTAGGTTGAAGACATTTGTTGAATTATAGTTCACAATACTTCTCAAATTGAAGAAGATAAATTCTGAATAGAATAGATTAAATTCGTAATAAATTGAAAATGGACATCATTTTATCAACTTCTCAAAATTTATTGACTCGGCAGTTTAGAACTAAAGTTGAAGCATAGGTTGAATGATTTGACTTTTATCTCACTTGTTTGTAAACATCTTGGTGTTAATTCATCGTTTATGAACTAATTATTTTTTATGATAGTAATGTTACTTTCGTTTCTATGCATATCTCCTACTTAGATTTATTATTATTATTTATTTGGTCCCAGTGGACCAGGTTATGGGTGGAAGTTTAGCTAAATTCACCGTGGGGTTTTACGAACAGCTGCTGGTGCTCCCAGGCGTTCACCCATCCAAGTATTAACCAGACCCAACTTTGCTTAACTTCGCTGATCAGACGGGAAGCGGTGTTTCAACGTGGCCGAAGGCCATTGGCTCACGTTTATTTAGTTTTATTTTGCCTCACATTTATGTTCTTCAGTCATTGATTTCTTTTTATCACTCACAAATGTAAATACTATTTCGTTGTTTTTCTTTTGTGTGCCAAGTTTTTTTGTGAATGAAACAATAAAGTTGAGGCAGTCCTAGAGCCGGTCTGAATCTGATAATAATACATTATTGAATTATTATGTTACTACAATATTGTGTTACTTTATTATTATATTACTATACTATTGTATTACTACATTATTGTATTATTACGTTATTGTGTTACTATATTATTGTACTACTACATTATTGTATTACTATATTACTGTTTTACTACATTATTGTATTACTATGTTAATGTATTATTACATTATTGTATTACTATATTATTGTATTACTACATTATTGTATTACTTCATTATTTTATTACTATATCATTGTATACTTGTCTTCCTACATTATTGTATTATTATATTATTGAACAATTGTCTTCCTACATTGTTGTATTACCATATTATTGTATTACTACATTATTGTATTACTATACTATTGTATTACTACATTATTGTATTACAATAATATTGTGTTACTATATTATTGTGTTACTATACTATTGTTTTACTTTATTATTGTAATACTACATTATTTTATAATTATCTTCCTACAATATTGTATTACTACATCATTGTATTACTATAATATTGTATTACTACATTATTGTATTACTACATTATTGTACTACTATACTATTGTATTACTACATTATTGTAATAATATATTATTGTATACTTGTCTTTCTAAATTATTGTATTATTATATTATTGAACAATTGTCTTCCTACATTGTTGTATTATTATATTATTGTATTAATATATTGTTATAGAATTGTTTTTCTACATTATTGTATTAATATATTATTTTATTACTACATTATTGTATTCCTACGTTATTCTATTACTATATTATTGTACTACTGCATTATTGTATTACTATATTATTGTACTACTACATTATTGTATTACTGTATTATTGTACTACTGCATTATTGTATTACTATATTATTGTATTACTGCACTGTTGTATTACTATATTATTGTATTACTGTATTATTGTACTACTACATTATTGTATTACTATATTATTGTGTTACTACATTACTGTATTATTGTGTTACTACATTACTGTATTACAATATTATTGTATTACTATATTATTGTATTACTACATTACTGTATTATTATATTATTGTATTACTGCACTGTTGTATTATTAAATTATTGTATTACTATATTGTTGTATTACTACATTATTGTATAACTATATTCTTACATTATTGTATTACTACACTATGTATTACTACATTATTATACTACTACACTATTTTATTCCTATATTGTTGTATTACTACATTACTGTATTATTATATTATTGTATTACTATATTGTTGTATTACTACATTATTATATTACTACACTATGTATTACTACATTATTATACTACTACACTATTTTATTCCTATATTATTGTATTACTACATTATTGTATTAATGCATTATTACATTATTGTATTGCTATATTATTGTTTTATTTCAGATGTTGAGACCGGAAAACCTGACCGAGCTTCGTGGGGCACCTTTCAAAAAAGGGAAAATACGGATTGTTGTTCATGGTTTCAAATCCGGTCTTGATCGTGATTGGTCAAAAGTGAGTTGTAATTACGTGACGTCATGAATTTATTTTATATTAAGTATTTATATTTACATGAATTATAATATCAATAAACAGGTGGTGTATTGTTTTATATTTAATTATTTATTTATTTATTCATTTATTTTATTTCTTCAAGTTTTAATTATTTTTTTTCATGTTTCTTTTATTATTTTATTATTAGGGCTCAGCTTTTTCTTGCTTAATTAATTGTTGTAACAATGTAATTTTTTAGGCTGTGATAAACACCTCTATAATACACTGTTGATTGTTGGGCGGATTTTTCACTTTTTTATCATTTTTCTTTTTAAATCCTGGTTAGCCACAACTTAGTAGAATTATGGGGAAAATATTTTTTTAAATTTTTGTTTTACATATATTTTTATTTCACAGGAATGACTTTATATATAATTCTGAACTTTTTTGGTAAAATGAATATTTATTGAAATAAAGGTTTCTAGATCTTATGAATTATGAAAAAAATATTTCTTTTGTATTTTTATATTCATAACTTTCACTTGGTCACAGCGTTAATTCGTTTACGAGTTTCCTCGTACTTGTTTATTCCTCCATTCGATATTTCAATTCAATATTTGAAGTTTAAAGGAAATAATTATAATTTGTTTTAATGTTTCTAAATTTGTTAAATGTTTTTGTAACGTTTCTTAGTTTTTGGAATATTTTTAAAAATGTTATAAATAGTTGTAGAACAAGAAGTGCTAAATCCAATGTGAAATACAATACGTGTTAGAATGAGTTAATAAGTAGGAATTAATTCTTTGTTTTCTAAATCCCTCCAAATAAAATTAAGCTTTCCCCTGCATTGTTGAGGACATGATCAGCTGTTTGGGGGTGATGTGTTCATTAGAAAATTGTGTTGACTTATTGTTGGTAGTGTTATTATGTTGTTATGTTATTATGTTGTTATGTTATTATGTTGTTATGTTATTATGTTGTTATGTTGTTATGTTATTATGTTGTTATGTTTTTATGTTATTATGTTTTTATGTTATTATGTTGTTATGTTATTATGTTGTTATGTTATTATGTTGTTATTTTATTATGTTGTTATGTTATTATGTTTTTATGTTATTATGTTGTTATGTTATTATGTTGTTATTTTATTATGTTGTTATGTTATTATGTTGTTATGTTATTATGTTTTTATGTTATTATGTTTTTATGTTATTATGTTGTTATGTTATTATGTTGTTATGTTATTATGTTGTTATCATATTATGTTGTTATGTTATTATGTTGTTATGTTGTTATGTTATTATGTTGTTATGTTATTATGTTGTTATGTTATTATGTTGTTATGTTATTATGTTGTTATGTTATTATGTTTTTATGTTATTATGTTGTTATGTTATTATTATGTTATTATGTTTTTTATTATGTTGTTTCTGTTGGTCGTGGTGGTTTAAACACTAAACTATTCGTAAAATAAAAAAAACATTTATAACGTCATTATTTATCAGATATATTATTATTGGAGTTTTAAGATAAATTATTATTTATTATTTTCTTCTTTAAATTTTCATCTTTTGTAAGATTGAATTTGAAATAATTTTATTATAAATTTACACACCCGAATAAGTAACTAGTTTCGGGAAAAAACATTCTTTGAAAGAACTATATAATATAATCTACGTCAATGCAAAGTAAATTATGAAAAGTGAAATGTAGCTTTCTTAAACACACACACAAATCATTATAAATAAAAATAAAAAATACTTCGTAAGCATTGAATATATCTCAACCAAACAAACATATAAACAAAAGCGCAATTTTTATACGATTATTAAAATATTAAAATGCTACATAAGATATGCAGTAACGAGTGAACTGAAAAGTTGGTATTGCTCAATGCATAGTCCGTTTTAAAGCTTACAAAATGGTTTAAACCTGTAACTATTTCA
This sequence comes from Archaeomysis grebnitzkii, assembly GCA_031471125.1. Classification (NCBI taxonomy): domain Eukaryota; kingdom Metazoa; phylum Arthropoda; class Malacostraca; order Mysida; family Mysidae; genus Archaeomysis; species Archaeomysis grebnitzkii. Next base: position 8,895 of record JARUHE010365062.1, read on the forward strand.
ACAGCAAGGTAAAACAAACAAAATGACATCTACATTACTTAATTTAACTGTTTGCTGTGTTCAATAAATTTATGATTGCCCAAACGTCAAGATAAACTCTTTGTTTAGTGTAGTTCATTCCCCAAACTCTGAAGTTAAACATTCCTTAATAAAACAAAAGAGCTTGTTTTATGCAATTATGCTAGCATTTCTCGTAAAACTTGTTTAAAAGGATACACTCGTATATTTCCAATAATATGTTTGATAAGGTTAGATAATATGTTTGATAAAGTTAGATAACATGTTTAGATAAGCTTAGATACAATTCGATAATATGTTTGATAAAGTTGCAGAATATGTTAGATAACATTTTTGATAAAGTTAGACAATATGTTAGATAAAGTTAGATAACTTGTTTGATAAAGTTAGATAATATGTTTGATAAAGTTAGATAATGTGTGATAAAGTTAGATAATATGTTAGATAAAGTTAGATAATATGTTTGATAAAGTTAGATAACATGTTTGATAAAGTTAGATAATCTGTTTGATAAAATTAGCTAAAGTTAGATAATATGTTAGATAAAGTTAGATAATATGTTAGATAAAGTTAGATAATATGTTTGATAAAGTTAGATAACATGTTTGATAAAGTTAAATAATATGTTTGATAAAATTTGCTAAAGTTAGATAATATGTTAGATAAAGTTAGATAACATGTTTGATAGAGTTAGATAATACGTTTGATAAAGTTAGATAACATGTTTGATAAAGTTAGATAATATCTTATATAAAGTTAGATAATATGTTTGATAAAGTTGAATGATCTGTTTGATGAAATTAGCTAAAGTTAGATAATTTTTCAGATAAAGTTAGATAATATTTTAGATAAAATTAGATAAGGTTAGATAAAGTTAGGTAGGGGATGAAACCTTTTCACCTCCGTTATTCCACCAACAATTTCTAGAGCATGGTTCGAGAAATGTTGATTGCTGAGGACGCCAATGTGATTCTGGTGAATTGGAGCAAAGGTGCCTCGGCTGGATACGCTCAAGCCGTTGCCAACATCCGATTGGTGGGCGTGCAGTTGGCTTTCTTGATTTACTACCTTCACGTGAGTATTATTTTAAAATTTCAATTATAAATATTAATGTTATTGTCGGACATATTTATACTGCACGAGAGCTACTAATCATACAAACATTTCTTCCAAACTCTTGCAATATCTTGAAATAATCTGGCAACATTCTATCACTTTGCCTCAAGACTCTGCATCGGATGTTTCTGGGGAAGGTCAATGGTGGTGGTTATGAAAATTGAAATTTTGAGAATGTTTTCTAGTATTAACAAAAAATATAGAAAATGAGATGGTGAATCAAAAAAGGATTATTTTAAAGGTCACTCATGGCCCCTTTTTATTTTATATCCTTACCAATGACCAATTATCTAGCTAACCTTAATACCAACAGGTTCATATATGCATAGCTACTGAAACAAGATATCTGTACACCATTGATACCAGGATTTCTATTGGTTTTCAAGCCACAGTAATTTTCTATGAAATTATTTTACTTAATGTCAGGTTTGCAGAAAGGCAAGCGTTTGGATTCATTCTAAAAACAGAGAAACAAAACACAAGCTAAGGATTTTGTGTACAATAAAGAGCTCAAGAACCACATAAACCTAGTATGTCCTTTCCCATGCATTTCAACAAACCCAGAGTTAAGCTCATATAAAGATTTACAATACAAAATCAGATGCTAGTTGCTGACCCGTACATCTCAAAATTTACACTGTAAAATATTTTGCTCCGGTCAGTAAATGCTAAACTAGCATGTTGAATAGCAACAGTGTGCTCATACTTGCAGGGATAAAATCACTAGACATCTCTTACTGGTCAGTTACATTTGATTTCATCTAGAACACAATATTTTTTTAAACAAAATAATGTTTCAACCCAATTATTGAGGAATTAGAAACATTTAAATGTTAGTCGTTGCTTACATTAACGTTTGTCCTCATTCAAGCACAGTTTCCTACTTCACTTCCAAGAATATAGTTTTGTTTCTTTGCCAAGAGCTTTCACATCTTATTACCGTAGACTAATGAAATAAAAAGTATGCCCCTTTTTGCAGACGTTTGCAGACATCTCAGTGGAACGGACGCATGTGATTGGCCACAGCCTGGGCGCCCACGCGTCAGGCTACGCCGGCACTTATCTACGCGAGCGCTTCGAATTGGCTCTGCCGCGAATCACTGGCCTCGACCCCGCCTACCCTTTCTTCGGGGAAGCCCCTCCTCTCGTGCGCCTCGACCCAACTGATGCAGCCTTTGTTGATGTGATTCACACAGACAATAACTACTTCATCGGGATGCCCTTTAGTGAGTACCGAAAGGTGCTTTTCCCGACCGAAAATGTTGACAGCCAGGCAACTGCCGGTGCTTTTCAAAATTAGAGTGTTGAATTCCCTCCGGGTGCAGCGCTGGGCATTGGCCATTTTATTTATATAATCAATCTTCAAAATTAGAGAATTCACTAGATCAACTCCTCCAACTTCCACTTTTTCATACCAACTTTATTGTTTGGTTGACTCAAACCCATTTACTATCTCCTCATCAACTGCCTTATCAATAATAATGTTTTGTAAGCGATTTAAATGATTACAGTCACATTATCCTTGAATTTATTTTGTGAGACATATTTCCGACATTTTTATTGTTTAATCATAATATTTCATTTTTTGAAAGGAATGTTTTTAAATAAAATAAAAAAAAGATGATTTTTGTGATTTATGTTTTTTTCAATAATGCAATGTTATTCTAAAAGCTAATTTTACGATGCTATTGTTTTTCGGCCAATTTTAGCAAACTGTTTCAAACTAGTATTTAATATATTTCAAAATGTTCAAATAAAGTTGATATACCGTCTAAAATTGATGATTGACTGGTATTAGTTTATTAGATAGGTTTAGGCTCATACTAAACTAGCCTTAGTAAATGTACCGAACATCTATTGAGTTATACACTGGTAAGCTGAACGAGGTGGAATGTTTTAATTCAATATTTATTGGGTTTCTTAAGCATTTGAATAACACTTACCTATGAAATATTATTCCAATTCCTTTTTAGTTTGTGTTAAAAGCCATACACAAAACCATTTAAATGTAATTAACTGAAACAAGTCTATTTCCCCTGACAAATACATTGAGGTATACAGTCTTATGATTAAAATTGAAAAAATAGTCACCTCTGGTGATGTTTTCATATATTATTAAGAAGGTTTGCCAGACTTTGCAATTCATATACACCGTGGTTTATCTTCCTTCATATATCGAAAATCATTTTTAACAAACTATCTTCAAAATTATTATGACGTATGTCTTCTACTTTTCTTGCTTTCCATTGGATTGTCGTTTGTTGGTTTTTGTTAAGATATTTGTTTATAATATGTAACATAAAATTATTTCACTTTGTTTCTCCATACTAATTAATAATCTTTTTGTTATTACAATGAACAAAACTTTATATTTGTTTTATATTAAAACTTTATATTATTATCATTATTATTATATTTATTATATATTAAAACTTATTTTTTTATTAATCTTGATTATGTTTTATCATTTTAAGCTTTGGGCATCAAGGATGCAGTAGGTCATGTTGATTTCTTCCCAAACAACGGGAAAAAACAGCCGGGATGCAGTAAGTTATTACTTATGTTTTTTAATGTAAATGTATATTAATTTGTTCGTTTATTTTAGACCTATTTTGTTGTTTTTTGTTAAAATAAATCCTAAAATGATAAATACTATTGTGAGTAATTAATATAAATTTTTCACAGCTTACTCATAGTCGTTCAATCACACATTTACCGGCACTGTTATCGCCCAAGAAATAAAAATTTTCGTTAATTGAAGAAAAATCTTGAATTATACCGTTTTAAAATTTTAAAAAAACATAATGTTTTATAATAATTAAAAACATATTTTAAAACCACATTTGCATAGTTTCTTAGTTGTGAAGGACTCTTATTTCTTGGATGAAAGTACATTTGAACGTCGCAAATAGTTAAAATATTAACTAAGTATTTTTTAAATTTTCCACCATTATGATTTAAACTTTTCATATTTCTCCTTGTTTATTGTTATTAAATTCATTTATTGGAATTATTTTTTCCTGATGCGGTAACGTTCGAATCTCTTGTATAATAAATGTATTTCCAAGGTTAAATTGTTTGTCCTTCTTCAGTTAAATTATTTTATTAATGATTTTTATGTTTGCTTCTTCAGGTGCCTTGGACACGTCTTGCCATCACATGCGCGCTGTGACTCTCTTCACCGAAAGCATTCGTCAGTCCTGCAAATACTTGGCTATTCGGTGCAGCACCTACGAGAACTTCACCAATGCAAGTTCAATGTTTTTGTTTATCTTCATTCAAAGGAAATCAAAGACAAAATAATTTTTCTTTTGTTTCAAAGGAAATCAAAGAAAAAATAATTTTACCCTCGGAATATTAAATCAATTTTAAATCAAGTTTTTCTTATGTACAGGAGAATGGTTTGAATTAAATTGAAAGTTTATGCACTGAAAAAGAAATATAAAATACAGTTTTTTTCATGTTGTGTTATTTCTTGGAAAACAATTGTTTTGGGTGTGAGTATCTTTTTGAAAATAATTATTTTTTTGTTGCAAACATCAGTTATTAATTTAGTCACAAGATGTCCGACGTTCGCAGTCTGGAGTTACATGGTCAATTTAGCTTACAAAAACCTGCATTTTGTCCTCTGACATTTTCGGTGAACACTCGAAGTTACTATTTACAAAACCTGGCTTGTGTGTTAATAAATTTATAATTTCGTAATTTTATATTTTGTAATTTTAAAATATTATTTGATGTGAGCAGTATAAACAAACAAAAACTTTTTTAATGCTAACATTAGTTACAAAAGCTATGAAAGTTAACGTCAACCCAGAGGTTATTTTATAAAGAGTGTAAAAACTGAGGGTTATGTTACACAGTGTTAGATCTGCAAGCGGATTGCGTTTTTATTAACAAAATATATTGTCTTGCAGGGCCTTTGCTGGGGCTGTGAGGGCGAAAACGAGTGCATCGTAATGGGGATGGACGCGCGGCCGCCCAAGAACGAGGTACACGGCAACTACTACCTCATTACGAGGGACATCGTGCCTCATTGCGGTGAGTGTCTCACTAATGCTTAGAACAACTAAGAAACGTCAATCAATGCTAATTATGATAAATTTATTCAGCCAATCACACGTGCACGTGACTGCTTCGAATATGTTGGTTGGTTGGTTGGTTGGTTGGTTGGTTGGTTGGTTGGTTTCCTACAATGAGCGAAATTGTCTACAGTATTTTTGCTAGTTAATGGTCCACTATTTGTGATTACTATTTTATATTTGACACTTTCATTTGTTTTTCCGTTTGTGTATTTATTTGTACACTCTCTTCCCTTCCATGTTTTTATCTATGAATCAAAACACTCAGTTTAGACGTATTTACATAAGCACTTCAAATAGCAACCTCAACCTTATACCCTTATGATAAGCTATAATGATTATATTTAAAAAACACAATATAAAACTATAAGGTTTGAGCACAATAGTGAGGTATATTTATTAAAAACAAAGAAGGAACAATGCTACTTATCACCGAGTAGACCAGGGGATTTAGGCTCAAAATAAGGCTAACCCAAAACAAATTGCAATAGTAATGAATTATATACCAAATAGAAAATAAAAAAAAATATTATCTATTTAGGCTACCCTTACTTTTGTTTTAAACATTTATATAATTAAATATAAGTGTATATTTATTTATAAATAGCTATAATGCATGTATAATACATTTACTTTAAATATATATATGCAGGACGAGATGCCGAGCTAAATTTTCGGATGAAAATACTAGAAATTTACAGTTTTTAATGCAAGTTTACGCATTTGCATCTGCATCCGACCGTAACCTAAGTTTCAAGTTAAATAAAATTTGGATGTATTTTTTGGAAACGTGTTCCATGCGTATTTTTGTAATATTTGAAATAATGTTTATAAATAAAATATACATTTAAAGTAAATGTATTATTCATGCAGTATAGCTATTTATAAATAAATATACATTTATATTTAGTTATATAAATGTTTAAAACAAAAGTAAGAGTAGCTTAAATAGATAATATTTTTGAAAACTTATTGTACGCACAGAAGCGGTTACTTACAACGCGTAAGGCGGGTGCTTGAAAATGCGAAGAAAAAAGTGTTCCACTAAGTATATTTTGGTAGACTTTTAATATGATATAGAGGAGCTCACAAGCTTTTATTTGATATATAATTAATTACTATTGCAATTTGTTTTGGGTTAAACCTTATTTCATCTAGACTAGAGACCAAGACCACGTTGGACTATTTTTGTTTGCATGCCTAAATTGTTACTCCTAATTGAAGGTTATCCCTAAAAATATTACTCCTGAAAAAATATTACCCCTGCAAAAATATTACCCCTGCAAAAATATTACCCCCATGAAAATATTACCCCCACAAAAGTATTATCCCCAAGAAAATATTACCTTAATAGCGTTGACTAATGTCTCTCCTCAGGTTATCACTACCGAGTGTCGATCGAGATCAGCAACTCATCACAATCACAATGGTCAGGCGGAGAATACGCGATCATCTCCATCGCCATCAACGGACAAGTGGACAAACTACCACATGTTCAGCTCACTGATAGGTTTGTCACTTTGTTTACATTGTAAAGTGCTGGTCAGCAAAAAGGCTCAAGAGACCGGAAGGAAAGTAAAAACATTGCACAAAAGTGTGTAGTTTATAAATAATTTGAGAATAAATAACAACGATGCAATCTGTAACACAAATACAGTAAACAAGTTTAAATGTTGCTGCTAAAGTTAGGTGTCTACTATTTCTTAAAACAAACTGAAAAATGTTTTAGTTTATGAAAACATACTTTCTATCCAGTTATTTGGAGTGTTTTGAAAACAGAAACATTAAACATTCAAATTAAAGTGTTCCTCATAATTATAGCAACAATATGGAACTTTTATATAGCGGGTCTGATTGAGCCTAATCGATTTCTTTCCCACTTCACATACCAACCCTAACATTACTACCCACGTCAGATGATATGCACCATACAGATATGAAGCCGATATATAGCGCTTCTTCTGAGCCAAAACTGTGTTTCACCACCAAAGAACTAATCTCCTCAAGTTTACACAAAAAAATCTATAAAACTCTCATACGGCTTCAAAAAAAGAACTTGGAATGATAAACTTAACCTTTTTTTGAAGTAGTGATTTTGATTTATTATTCATACTACTTTGTGGGTAATTTTTAGTGTTATTTTTTCCTGAAGTATGCTAAAAAAACAACAAATTAAAAACAGTTTTGCTAAATTATTTTACTTAACTAAATAGAAACATCCATATGTAAAGATATACCTTATATTTACTAAGGTATGTATGTGGTGCTGCGTACAGGATCAAGTTTTCTTTGTGGAAATTTGGCCTGCGTACATGATTTGTACAGGCAAAATATAGGAACCGTAGGAATTCTTATGAACATTGTTTGTATGATTAGATATAGTTTGAAACACTTAATCTGGCAAGATATTATGAAATATGAGCGCATATTGTAATTTGTAAACAAAAATATATAATAATAATTTTTTGTTCTATTAGCGTAGTTAATTAATATGTGATCCAAGTGAATGAAGATGCAGATACATATGCGTATGCATATGCAATGTTATTGTACTGTTTATTAAGGTGTCCGGCGAAGAAAATTTGTCGTTTTTTCGTACGGTTAACCTATCTAGTTTTAAATGACAAACAAATGATAGTTATTCTTTTTACTATTCGTATCAGGGCAATGTTCTAGTTATTGGATTTTAAAGCATACTTCAAATATGTACATTAATTAGTTATCATGATTTAAAAATAGCTTCACAACATTTATAAATTATCTAATATATAAAAACTGCTGAAAAAATTGTACGCTTTCTTAGCCACGAATCTAGTGAACCAGATCGGCATGTTTAATTGGTTTTGTAATATTTACCGGGGTTTTGGTATTTCGTTCTTCAATCGTGACGGTTATCATCTATCATCACAAAATATACTATAGTCTTAATTTAATTTTTGGTATGAAATGAAGTGCCACTGTTTTCAGAGAAACTAAATTTACAGTTATATAAATGCCAATCCGGCATTTGTAAAGGTTTTCAGTCAAACCGATTTTAGCAGTATTTTCCTATTTCTCATTGTCTCATTGATCGTTCCTTCATGTTTACACTTTCGTTAAATAACATCCACTCCTATGCGTCTCCAAGGAAGCGCCGTAGGTATGAGACATATTCTTAGGGTCCACATTACTTGATGTAGGTAATGACAATTCGGTTTGAATATATGAAGAGTTGAAGAGTATTCATTGAATAATGTTGGCACTATGTAACTAATATTATTATTATTATTGTTATTATAAAATTATTGTTAATATTACATTGTTTTTATGATTTTATTATTGTTATTACTGTTGTTATTATCATTATTATTATTATTATTATTGTTATTTTGGTATTGTTACATCATTGTTATTATTACATTAATTTTATTATTATCATTAACATTATCGTTTTTATTACTATTATTATTATTATAATTAAAACATTGATGTTGACAGGACGTTACTCTATCAGCC
>JARUHE010365173.1:0-17603 GCA_031471125.1 Archaeomysis grebnitzkii
TCTCTCTCTCTCTCTCTCTCTCTCTCTCTCTCTCTCTCTCTCTCTCTCTCTCTCTCTCTCTCTCTCTCTCTCTCACGCTTTTGTTATGTGGTTCAATTATTTTCTTGCTTTTTTTTAGTTTTTAGTTTTTTTGTTTTTTTTAGTTTGTGTTTTTAAAATTAATAAAATTGTGAAGACGAACTAACTTTTATTGTCCTTAAATAAAAAAATGAAACAATCAAGTTTGTTGATATAAAACAAATATGTAAAAAAAAGGAAAAATGAATTTTTCAAAATTTGTATTGCTTATATCCACTTTTGTACATAACCTAGTGCAACGGTATATTAGACATACCTGGCGTTGTCTATACCCTGTGGTCAGTGTCTTCAGATAAAAATATATCAAACATTGGCTGTTCCAAAACATAAATGAACGTTCATGTTCGCTCTTGTACATAACCTAGAGCAACGGAATATTAGATATACCAGGCGTTGTCTATAATCTGCGGTCAGTGTCTTCAAATAAAAATAGATCAAACATTGGCTTTTTAAAAATATAAATGAACGTACATGTTCGCTCTTGTACATAACCTAGTGCAACGGAATATTAGAGATACCAGGCGTTGTCTATACCCTGCAGTCAGTTTTAAAGCAAATCTTGCTTTCAATAATATTGGTTGGTAATCTTCCCTACGAGCAGCAGATATTTTAAAAAATAACTGGTGTCTAAAATAAATCAATCTACGACAAAATTAAGTGCCCTGACTCCCTTTCGAAAGGTATTATGTACTTGATGGAGAGTTTTATGATCTTCTGCCAAGTGTTACGACAACTATTTCTGGAAACTTTTATTAACATTTGGTTCATCCATTCTCACTTGTAATGTCATATCTGGACACCAGTTCAATGCTGTACCTATTGATTTAAAACGACTGACAAGATCGTCGGACTTGCAATGCCCAATAGACAGTATATGGACCAACAATAAACAGATACGATTGAATCTTTAATTGGTGACCAATATTGAATGTACCCATCATATTGTTTTTTTATTTGACTATTTGTAGTATCATTAAATTTGAATGAAAATGGAGTATTTTTTAAATTTTTGTATTTGTTTTTGCAATTGCATACTGTGGGACGTATTTGACTTTGGAAACTGTTTTGACGATGGCTCTTGGCCATTTTTGATTCTGGGAACAATTCTCGAAATCTCTTCCATCGTTTTGAGGGCTAGCGAAAGAATAGTTCGAGTCTGAACAATTCTAGAAATCTCTTACCATCGTTTTTAGGGCTAGCGAAAGAATAGTTCGAGTCTGAACAATTCTCGAAATCTCTTACCATCGTTTTGAGGGCTAGCGAAAGAATAGTTCGAGTCTGAAGTGTCGCAGCCCTTAAAACTTGCTCATTGTGCGTTAGTTTTTCAGATTTTGATGATGACGTTGATCTAGATGGTGACGATGCCAAAATATCTCTGAGTGAAGTTTTCTGCTGATGTTTTGTTCACTTTGTTTTGTGATACTTTATTTGGGCTTTTCCACCATTATCTATTTTAAATTCCATGTTGCAATAGTTACATTTAGCCGAATGTTTACTGCAGCCTTAAGATAAACACTTGGATTATTTTTCCCACAATTTATGATAAGACATGCTTGCCTTTGGCATTTTACAAATTTGAAAATTTATTAATTAAATGGAAAAATATGTTTGCTTAAAATTCAATGATAAAACACGAGTATAATTTCTCTAATACAATATAATACAATAAAATAAGCAAATCGAATACTCAGCATATATCAAATTTAACGTAAATCAAACATATCACTAGCCATGCACAATAGGGCGGATCGTTTTTGAATTTTTTTTATTTCGATTATTTAATAGTGCGGAAAAGTTGTGTCTGGACATAAAAATAAGCCATGCAAAATGTTAGATTAAAATTTTTTTTTACCACCATCGCCGGTGCTTTTAAAAATGCAAAAAACGGCCAAAAGTTGATTTTTTCAATTTTTCAAAAAATTCTTTTGGATATTTAAATTGAATAAGAAAACTTTTTATAGCAATATATATAATGTGAAACGTCTATATTCAACGTACAAACAAAATAAAATTATATTTAAATTACTACCATCGTCACCAGTACTTTGAAATATTGGAAAAATTGCAGTTTTACATATGTTCTTAAAATATATAACTTCAAGTTGGTATGTTAAAATTACTTTTTATTCTTTTTATTTTCGTTATTTACGAGTCAAAATTTTCCGAATGCAGTTCTTCGCTTATTATATAGCAATATTAAATCTTATATAATAACCCAGAACTCACCAAGAATAGGTGGCTGCATATCGAGTTCCACACTCCCCAACTACCCTGCCTTGAATTGAGGCATATACGTTAATAATCAAGTTGTATCAACATAAGATATTGTTTGGATTCTATTTTAGGATATTTAGATCTTGAGTAATCCTCGATGTTATAATCCCATGTCTGTTATTGATCCGAAAATGAGGTAAGATGCTTCAGTAACCACTTTTATATGACGTTCCACAGCTTGTGTGTGACATGGGAAATCAGGTGTTTCTTCAAGCATTAAGTTTTCAAAGATGTTTTCCAATAGCTGATTTCTTTGCAAACTCTATGTGATTGGAGGTTCTGTGACATTGCATGTTTGCCAATTGATCATTTCGAAATAGTTTTTGGACTTGAAGTTGGGAGGATTTAAATTAAATGATCGCAAAAACGCTACATTTTTGTCCCTTGCTTTTAAAATTATCTTCCAACCTAGCTGTTTGACATAGAAAGTAGAATAATTTCAGAATGGGCATAAAACAAGTTTCTCTGAATAGCTTAGTCCACTACTTCTAATAAGTTTGAACTTGTGTAAAAGACCGTAAGATTTCAGTTTTTGAATGGTATTTCCTTCAAGATCAAAGAATAAGTAGAGTAATGGTAATGAGTGGGTTAGATGTTAAAGAAATGCAAAAAAAATGCAAAAATAAGTACCTGAAGAACCAATGAACTCAAACCAAAAAGTCATATTGATCCAACTGTTCCATCTACTACCAAAACAATGCAAAGGTGCCTATTAAGTGATTACAAATCAAATTCATGTAGTGAAGACAATATTGGAACAGATTCAGAGTATGAATTCTCGTCGGAAAAGAAAACTCCGGCGAAAGTAAAAAGATTTTCACTCTGATAGTTTCTTAAAAAGTATTTACTTCGATGGAAGAAAAGACAAAACCTTATCTAAAAAAATATGGCACCAAACAATACCAAAAAGCTGTAATGGAAGAACATGTTGTACTTATAAAAGAGTCAGGTTAAGAGTGTTTAGGTCATATAACTGCTATTATAGAATTTATTGTTTAATACTTTGAGTTAAAATAAATGAACACATCCAAAGTAATAGTAGTTGGATTTGACAGCATTGAAGTAATCACTGGTAAAAAGGCGAAGTAATCAAATTGACTGAAGAACGATTGGAAAGACCATTTCAGTGGGCAGTTTTTCTCATTCATGCCAATGAGCTGCGGTTATGCAATCTATTGATCAAACTTGACAGAAAATTAAGTGAACCAAGAGAATACTTGGTAGACAATTAGAAGAACGTGAAAAGATGAAAGTGATTGACTTTGGGTTGATTGAAATTGCCAACTTTGAAATGAATAGTGACAATTTAAGCACTGACCAAAAGTACATGGCTAAAATGTTAAAGCAGTTTCAAGAGGTATGTGCCCTGAGTCACTGGCTGTGCAAAATCCAGGAAGTATTTCATTTGCAAGGTGGCTCACAAATGCTGATAGATTATTACGGCTCTATGAGTCGTCAGAATTTCCTTCTGAGAATCTGAAGGATCTTTTTAACTATATAATGAAAGTATATATACCTACTTGGTTTTCGACCAAAATAAAACCACCTATAATACACGGACCTCGTCATCTATATGACATGATAGTGAGAACATGGTACATGGGATCGAAATAATTAGAAATAATGGACAACGTTATTCAAAGAAACTCTTTTTATGCCCATCATAAAAATATTCCACTTTCTATAATTTTCGATGACCGAAGACATGTCAGACAGCTAGGCTGGAAGATAATTTTAAAAGCAAGGGATAAAAAGTAGCGTTTTTGCGATCAGTTAATTAAAATCCTCCCAACTTCGAGTCCAACAACTATTTCGAAATGATCAATTGGCAAACATGTAATGTCACAAATCCTCCAATCACATAGAGCTTGGAAAGAAATCAGCTATTGGAAAACATCTATGCAGACTTGAAGCCAGAAGAAACACCTGTTTTTCCATGTCACACACAAGCTGTGGAACGTCATATAAAAGTGGTTACTGAAGCATCTTCCCTCATTTTCGTAGCCAATGCTAGACATGGGATTATAACATCGAGGATTTACTCAAGATCTAAATATCCTAAAATAGAATCCAAACATATCTTATGTTGATACAACTTGATTAATAAAGTATATGCATCAATTCAAGGCAGGGTAGTTGGGGAGAGTGGACTCGATATGAAGCCACCTATTTAATATTGCTATATAATAACCGAAGAACTGCATTCAGAAAATTTGGACTAATAAATAACGAAAATAAAAAGAATAAAAAGTAATTTCAACATACCAACTTGAAGTTATAAATTTTAAGAAAATTTAAAAAAACTGCCATTTTTTCAAGTATTTCAAAGTACCGGTGACGATAGTAGTAATTTAAATATAATTTCAATTTTATTTGTACGTTTAATATAGACGCTTTCCATTATATATATCGTTATAAAAAGTTTTCTTATTCAATTTAAATATCCAAAATAATTTTTTGAAAAAATTTAAAAAAGTCAACTTTTGCCTGTTTTTCGCATTTTTAAAAGCACCGGCGATGGTAGTAAGAATTTAATCTTATATTTTGCATGGCTTATTTTTATTTCCAGACACAACTTTTCCGCACTATTAAATAATCGAAATAAAAAAAAGTTCAAAAACGATCCGCCCTACTATATAGTATATAAATATCAAAATTTAAATATCGAGACAAATACTTTATCAACATATCGATATTATTACTTATACATGATAAAAAATGAAATGAATCTTAGACATACACTAAACATTTGAGAAAATGTTCATAGCCTCAACTCGTAACGTTTCTGGATCGTAACCTCGCAGCCATTGGACTCGACTCCCAACAAGTTGATTTCTTCCATTTATTTTTACAATTGATCGTTATTTTATTACTTTTTCTACTTTTCAATATAATTTATTGCTTTTACATCGCACTTATTGTACATTATTATTGAACGCATTACCTTTTTTCATTAACATTTAGAATCTTTACTACAAGTCGAGATTGGAGTCACGGATAAGTGTGGAGTGGTGTTATATAGAATGTATTTTGAAGAACTAGCACCATTGAAATATATAGTTAATTGTTTTTCTTTCAGTCTTCTATACTTTTTTCTATTTTTTTCTATATTCCCATTTTTGTTTCTCATAATTTTTGGATCATATTTATTTATCTTTTTTCTGTTTTAACTTCTTCCCTCTTTTTCTCCTATTGCTTTCATATTGCACGCTTGTCTTTCTGTTTCTTCTTTTTTATTTTTACATCTCGTATTGAAATACTTCGGCGTTCTGGCGTTGTTTTGTTTTTGATTTTAATGGCAGTTTTAAAACTGTTTGCATAATAAAAATAATCATTTCAATAATAATAAAAATGGTTAAAATACGTAGGCATATAGTAATGCCTACATTAGAAATCAATATCGTAATTTTAATAATAGTAGTATAGACAATAACTATAATAATACTACTACTAATATACTAATAATAATGATATTAACAATACTAATGATAATAATACTACTACTAATATACTAATAATAATGATACTAACAATACTAATGATAATAATACTGATAATAATAATATTAGTAATAATACTGATAACAACAATACTACACTAACAATAAGGATATTACGATACCAATAATTATGTATTCAAAATTTTGATAATAACAATAACAAGTTTGATAATAACAATATTAGTTTCTTAGACTGTATTTATTCTTCATATATATTTATACAAAGAAGCCAATAAGTTATTATAACTTCCACTATTTTTTTAAACTATTGTTGAAATAAGATAGGAAAGTAAAAAGGATATAAAATGCCGGAAGGATGTTTCCCGTCTTTAAAATAGAATAATCATCCATTGTTTCCTAATTGTTGTGTACCATCCAAGCAGATGAATGGTTAAGATCTTCAATAAGATAGTTACTGGAGCTAGAAACTCTTCGGAAAAGCGAGTGACGTTGAGACCTTATAACCTCAATAAAACTTTCCACTCCTCGAGAAACAAAAATTTGCGAAGCACTGTCTCTCAATCCAACAACCACCAGTCTTCTCATAATGTTATTATAAATGACTCAAAGGCGATTCAGAGCATACTGAGTATAGTTTGACCACAAGGAACACTTATAGAAGGAGTAGCAAAATCTTCTAAACAACAGGATCTTAGCCTCCTCATCACAACAACCAAAGTTCCGGACAATTGCATTACCTTGGGCATTTCTAGTTTACTTTTGGATATACCAATCATCCTTAAAGTAAAAAAATTATATGTCCCAGATATTTAAATTGTTGGTAGTTCGAGCTATCACTGGAGCTCTTAAATTTGTTCTTAATAATAGGGAAAAGCTTCCTGGGCAAAAATCCAGCACCAGGAACAAAATCAAGTAATGTCTTCACCAGAAAAAGGACCCGGTTTGGCGCATATTTCAGCACTTCGCCAGGTGTCCCATCAATCCCAATCGCTCTATTATTAGATAAACGACTCATAGCTTCCATAGTTTCATGAAGGCTCACAGGGCCAAGTTCATCTGTATTCAGAGTTCCTACCTTTTTTAGGAATTTATTCTTAGGGTTGCCTGTTACTAAAATACTCATAACGCTTGCAAATGTGTTTCCATTGGACATTGTCCTTTACCAGGATTCAACATTTTTATTTCCCTCCAGAAATCAACTATGGAAAATGCAATAATAGTTTTTACAATACGGTACTTACATAATTTATAAAAATAAAATATAAAATATTGATATTTATCAAAATCTTAAACCAAATTTGAAAATAAAATGACTGCAAGTGTTAAAGTAAATTAAAATATAAAAAAACATTTTAAATAAAAAGTATAGAACTGTAAAACTATATAATCAAATAAATTTATAACATGTAAATTAATAGTCTTTAGTCTTCATTTTATTTCTTGAACATACAAGAAGCCTTCACTAGCACAAATAGCCTAATTAAGGCATAAACTTACAAAGATCCAATAATAAATCATAACCATGTTATTAATAATATTATTTACATACATTTTAACTCATAATACAATATAATAAAATATTCAATATTTTCACATTAAATAATAAAAAGTTAATAATATTTATATTTCGATGTTGCTCCGAAAGCAAAGTTACTTTAAGAAACAGATTCCGTCTTAAGAGAAGAATCACCTCTTACTGTAGCTATTTCATCGTTGACTTCAATTTCAATAACAATAACAACGACAACAACTATACTAATAATAATAATAATAACAATGTTAACAGTACCAATAATTATACACCAAAAGTTTAATAATAACGGTATTAATAATAATAATAACGACAAAAACAGTACTAATAATAATAATAATAAAAATTTTAACAATACGAATAATTATATAATAAAACGTTTGATAATAACGATATTAATAATAATAATAATCATAGTGAAAATAATAATAATACTAATAATAACAAAATTCATTAACAAAACAAATAATTATATAATAAAAAGTTTGATAATAACGATGTTAATAATGATAATAATAATAACGATAACAACAATACTAATAATTATAATAACAATATTAACAATACAGATAATTATATATTAAAAAAAAGTTTGATAATAACCATAATAATAATAATAATATTAATAACGATTGTCATAACATAAATAATAACAATATTTATTAACAATAACAATAATTATATATTAAAAATCTTGATAATAATGATATTAATAGTAATAATAATAACGATATAACAACAATACTAATAATAATAATAACAATATTAATAATATTAACAGTACGGATAATTATATACTAAATAGTTTGATAATAACGATATTAATAATAACAATAATAATAATAACGATAGCAACAATAATAATTTATTAACAATACGAATAATTATACATTAAAAACTTTAATAGTTTGGATATTTTTTATCATTAATTTCAATAACGAAGACCAACAATAAATGTTGTTCAAGTTTATATTAATTCTGTAATTCGAATGTTTAATATTCTTATCTGAGATAACCATATGCTGCTCGATTCTAAACCCCCAATACAACACCTTTAACCCCCCTCCCACAATTGGTTGAGGGGGTGCATATGACGTCATAAATCTTGGTTTCAGTCTTTTTTAAATTTGTGGTTGGAGAGGACTTCAGATTTTAATCTCGTGTTAGTTAATAATATATTTTGTAGTTCATAATATTTTTTTATTTTTTGTAGTTAATGATATTTTTTGTAGTTCATAATATTTTTTGTAGTTAATGATATTTCTTGTAGTTAATAATATTTTTTTGTAAGTAGTAACATTTTTTTTAGTTATTCATATTTTTTTTGTAGTTAATAATATTTTTTTGTAGTTGATAATATTTTTTGCAGTTGATAATATTTTTTGTAGTTGATAGTATTTTTTTGTAGTTGATAAAAATTATTTTGTAATTAATAATATTTTTTTATAGTTAATAATATTTTTTTTGTTATTGATAATATTTTTTTGTAGTTAATAGTATTTTTTTGTAGTTGATAAAATTATTTTGTAGTTAATAATATTTTTGTATAGTTAATAATATTTTTTTTGTTATTGATAATATTTTTTTTGTAGTTAATAGTATTTTTTTTGTAGTTGATAAAAATTATTTTGTGGTTAATAATATTTTTTTTGTAGTTAATAATATTTTTTGTAGTTAATAAATGTTTTTTTTTGTAGTTGATAATATCTTTTAGTAGTTGATAATATTTTTTGTAGTTGATAATACTTTTTTGTAGTTAATAATATTTTTGTAGTTCATACTATTTGTTGTAGTTGATAATATTTTGTTTATAGTTCATGGACGTTGTTTGTCTAGTCTTAAAACATTTATCAATGTTATGATGATAGTTATCTCTCAACTGAAATTAGTTTTTTAACCTTTAGCTCAAAAATAGAATTATTATTCCCTAAAGAAAGAAATCTCATTAAATATTTGTTCTTGCATGATGTTTTTACAGTATATGATTTTAGCTTCTCTCAATTTAGAATTATGAATTAAAATACATTAAATCAAAAGTTCTTCTTTAAAATTTTATTGAACATTGTTTGCTAAAATGGCTTTGCAGTGTTACGTCACTATTTTCTACATAGTTCACATACAACAATGTCATGTCATATAGATTCATTGATATTTGGAATAGAAACTGATTACCCTTCATGGGTCTTATTAATTTACGGATTGGTTCATCGGTGTGGCCTACAACCATGGCTTCACAACTCAACAGAACTCCTTGGAACAACCTCCCAATTAATCATCCAGAGCTTAGGCATGATTGGATAACCTTTTGGATGCGGGACGATGATATCTGTGTGATTATCGCAGGAGAGAAAGGACCCTTGGGCTGCCTAGGTGTAGGAACAGTTGCAATATGAATTAATTAACTGGCAGACTATGGTATTATTTATGCACACACATAAGCATATACTCGCACATGTAAACATACACGTATGTACACATGCATGTATCATTTTGGTATACATATGCATTTATATATATATATATATATATATATTCATGTATTCTATGCGACCGATTTCGTAGTCTTCATGTATTTCTGTAAACATGTATTTTGGATTAAATTTACAGTATACATGTTAATCATTTTTTTAAATAAGATTAATAAAAAGAATTGTTTACATAGAAGTTTCTTTTAAATTAAAATATATTGTAAGAGAGTATTTGTTGGCATTTATGCCGTTGTTGTTGCCATGGTCATTGCCGTTGTTATCGTTGTTGTTGCCTTTGCTGCTGCTATCGTCACTGTAGATGTTGCTGTAGTTAACAAATAAATATATGTGATACACAGCTACGTGCACTGTTATTGCTTAAATGAGGAGACATGTATGCTGCTAATAGGTAGTTGTTATTTTCTTGTGTATTTAGTTTGATGAAGAATTAGAATAACCGCTTTGATGAACAATCGAAGGTTATCAGATGATTGGCCAATATCTCTGTGTTTTGGTAGAGTACATCTATCGATGGCTTATTCCATCTGTATACGAAAAACATCTGCTTAAGGTAGTGTGAGTCAAACCAATGTATTGGTGTGGTCAATTAAGACTTGTGAATTGGTTAGTTGACTAGATATTTTGCTCAAGCTTGGATGGTTTACTGGTAAGATTATTGCTCATGATCATAACCTAACCTAGCCTAACCTAACCTGACCTGACCTGACCTGACCTGACCTGACCTGACCTGACCTGACCTGACCTAACCTAAACTGACCTAACCCAACCTAACCTAACCTTTAGCTTGTCATTATTATTGGCTGGTGATATGTTGTCGTGGTTTTTGAGAATTAGTTCGTCATTTTTATATTGCGCACATTTGGCTTTTTTAGAACAGATTTATTTTATTATATTTCTGTTTATGACTTCCAGCTACTGTTTTACTGTTTATAAATTGTGAATAACGAAGTACCTCTTGGGAATCTTATCGTCAACAGGAATTGGAAAACACATTTTAGAATGAACATTTTTATTCATATCATGACGAAAATTATATTCGCGTAAACTCAAAGAAATAATTTTACTTCATCATTAAAACACACAATGCATTGAAAACAAACTAAAAGTAAAGCTCTACAACTAAAATGTACAGTTTTCTACTAAAACAAGTGCTTGAAACAAAGTAAAAACAGTTTAAATAAAAATGAATGAACATACCGTATATAAAGCTGAATGAAAAAGTAAAAATGGAAAGGCATAATTGTTAAAGTCTGTGAATAAAAATGTTAAGTTGAATTCTTTAAGCCTTTGCTCAAAAATATTTAGGGTGAAGAAATTATGTTTTTGACTGTAACTCCAGAAATGTTAATTTAAAAAAATATTCATGGTAGTATTGGTTAGATGGCCATTATAAACAACTTTTCTTCCACATAACTTTATGCAACTCTTCAAATAAAAACTTTAAACTTTTGCTCAAAAATAATTAGTGTTACAAAATGCCGGCTTTTGGCATAACTCCATAAATGTTAATTAAAAAAAATCCGACAAGTTCAGCTGGAAGTTTAAAACAAACAACTTTTATTGTAGTTAAAGTTCTCTGTAACTCTTCAAATAAAGTTGTCAATACTAATGACCTTCCAGATGCAGACGACGCGTCGCCAACGACGACGGGAAAATAAATCTTGTATAGAGCTTTTACCTAATTCTGTGAAAATAAATTTATTTAACATACTTGTATGCATTCAATAATTAAATTGTCTTGTTGTTTCCAGGGCAAGGATCTTTAATTACTGCCTATAGAAACAAATTAATTTTAAATTATAATTTCCATTGAGATGAATTATTTTCACGAAAACAATGTCCAATGTATTGTGAGGATGTTTCCTCCACATAAAAGTTGAATAGAAAAGTCAACATTTTGTCATTTTACTCAAATTTGTCATTATCTGTATTCAATTTTCGTGTTGCATTATATTTTTCATCAATATCTTGATATCATTTTGTTATTATTATTATTATTATCGTTCTTGTTATTGTTTCCTGTTTTTATTTAGATTATTATTATTTTAATCATTGCTTATGTTATTATTACGGTTCATCTTAATGTTTGTTATTTGTATTTGCATTATTAATTATTTTTGTTATTGTTTATGTTATTATTACCGTTCTTATAATTGGTTTTGTTTTTATAATTTGCTTGTTATTACTTTTTATATTAATGTTTTTTATTTTTATTAACAATATGAATATTTTTTTTTATCAATTATTATTATCTCTATCATTACTATTGCTGTTATTGTTCTGAAGCTACTGTCAACCATTTATACTATCTATGCTGCCACACCATGTCCTCCTCTTACTACTATTTATCTATCTATCCATATAAAGGCGTAAATCGTTTCTACTTCTTGAAATCTGCTTACTCCAGCAGATAAATTTCATATACTTTGTTAGTCTCCCACATCAACGCAATGGCACTCCATGGTATTCCGATATCTGATTTTCCATTGTTTTGATGTTCTTTCTCTAGATCCTCGTGTCATAAAATTGCCCCAATATACTTTGGTATGCGACTCTCTTGCATGACTGAACCATGTCAATGTTTTCATTATTATTGCATCGACCATATTTTCTAATATTTCCACTTCTCTAATGCTGAAGTTATAGTTTCTCATTGCAACTTTAAATATAGTTCTCAGATATCCCATGTCAATTACCTTCAACGTTCTGCGTCTTCATCTCTGAATGTCCAAACTTCTCAGCTAATTTTTTTAATTAAGCATTTGAACAAAATTAATTCTAGCTGTCGTGATATGCTCCTCCTTAACCATACATTTCTTGGTACCCTTTCAAACGTGTACATAAGAACACATTGTAATGACGGAATATTTTTATCTTTGGACAGATCATTTATGATTGTTTTTGAAACTCTAATTGTATATATTTTTTACATTGCTTACATCTCCTTCATTGAATCTGCCGAAGCATCCTCCTGTGTTGCTAGGTTGGCGAAGATTGAGACGAGGATGACCCCATTTACAGTGTTGGGTGAAACATTTATGTGTTGGCTGTGCCTTCTCTGACAATGACACTGTTCATGAGGTGATACTGTCAATCCAGGTTTTATTTTTCGGCGGAATTTTACATAATAAAGACAAAAATAAAGTATACCAATGAGAATTGCTGTCGACTGAGATATGTCGTCTTTGTCGACTCGCATAGTATCACCAGTTCAATAAACTATTTTGCAAGTTTTTACCCTATAAAAGAGTGGCTCAGCTAAAATTTTCAACCAAACCCGGCGGGTTCTGTTCTGTTGGTGTCTTGGACATGCAGGAATTCCCTGGAACGAACAGCAAGGATAGCTTTCACTCATCAGCATTTCTTTTGAGGACATACTAGGTTGCATTTATCAGCATTTTCTGGGTCAGTGGCAAGATAGTTGGTCCCACCTCACCACCAATGCCAAGCGGATGTAAATCTGTCCCGACATTTCCCACTGGACGACTCGGTATGACCGACCTCCAAGGCACGCCACTGTTGTCATGACAACGTTAAGGATAGGTCAGACTACGTAGGTTGACGAATACTTTTCTTCCATGTTCAAGAGACGGACATGTCCTCCTGTGTGTCCATCTTTCAACCTATGTTGGATACTCAGTTGCGAAAGATCACTTTCCCATGTAGCATTTCAATGGCTAATTCTTGGCTGTTTTCCAAGGGAGCTATAGAATAGCCACTAAATCGTGGCTAATAGACAAGGATCAGCCACTAACTAGGGATAGATGCTATTAGGGTTTAATTACACCAGCCTTCTTCTGGGGCATTGTCATTAAAAAATACCCGTGCTAATGATTTCATTTAATTATTTGGTAACACTAATGTTATTAATATATTACAATAATTTATTAACAGTACTATTAACAGATTATTACAATTTATTATTATAAATAACTTTTTATTTTATTTTTATTATTATCAACAATATTTGTTTGTTATCATTAATTATGATTTATAATATAATGTATTAATTTATTATTATAATTTATCAATACTTATATTTTTTTCTTACAATAATATCTTATTGTTATTTATTAGTAGGCGTATTAATAGTATGTATTAATATTTATATTATTTGTTAATACTAACATTATTCATTACAATTAATCTTGTCTGTTTTAATTGATATTATTTGTTAAAATTAATTTTATTTATTATTTTTATTATTATTTATTAATATTAAAACTAGTTATTAATGTTAATATTATTTATTAATATTGATTTTATTTATTAATGTTAATGTTATTTGCTAATTTTCATTACGGTAATACTACCATATTTATAAAATATATAAATATGTATTAATATTAATAATATTTATTACTATTAACTTAATGTTATATTTTTTAACTTAATGTCATTATGTAACATATTATTATAATTTATGAATATTATTATTATTATGTTATATTATATTATTAATATTAATATATTATAATTCATTAATATTGATATTACTTAATGTTAATTACTTATTATTAAAATGTTTTAATATTAATTATCATAATTTTGTTATCAATATTAATTATTATAATTTATTAATAAGAATAAATTGTCATAATTTATTAATAAGAGTAAATTGTTATAATTTATTAACAAGAATAAATTATTATAATTTATTTATAAGAATAAATTGTTACAATTTAATAACAAGAATAAATTGTTATAATTTATTAATAAGAATAAATTGTTACAATTTAATAACAAGAATAAATTGTTATAATTTATTAATAAGAATAAATTATTATAATTTATTAACAAGAATAAATTATTATAATTTATTAACAAGAATAAATTATTATAATTTATTAATAACAATAAATTGTTACAATTTAATAACAAGAATAAATTGTTATAATTTATTAATAAGAATAAATTAATATAATTTATAAATACTAAAATATTTTATGAGGAAAATTTTTGACATTTTCCAAAGAAGTAAAACGAAGTGGAACGGATTTCTAGGAAACGAAAATTCTTGACTTCGCATTTAAATTGTAATCAAGAAGTGAAATGGTTTATCAGCTGGCTAATTGCTTGTGTTGTTGTTGTTGTTTTTGTTTATTTGTTTGTTGTTGTTGTTGTTTTTGTTAATTTGTTTGTTGTTGTTTTTTGTTTATTTGTTTGTTGTTGTTGTTGTTTTTTGTTTGGTTGTTTAGTTGTTGTTTTTGTTTATTTGTTTGTTGTTGTTGGTTTTTGTTTGTTTGTTTTATTGTTGTTTTTTGTTTGTTTGTTTGATTGTTTATTTGTTTGGTTGTTTAGTTGTTATTTTTGTTAATTTGTTTGTTATTGATTTTTTGGTCGTTTGGTTGTTTTTGTTTGTTTGTTTGGTTGTTTAATTGTTTTTTTGTTGTTGCCATTCTTTTATTGTTGTTGTTTGTTTGTATTGTTGTTGTTTTTTGTTTGTTTGGTTGTTTGTTTGTTGGGATGGTTGATTGGTTGTTTGGTTGTTGTTGTTGTTTGTTTGTTTGTTTTCTTGTTTGTTTGTTTAGTTGGTTGGTTGTTTGTTTGTATGGTTGTTTGGTTGCTTGGTTGCTATTGCTGTTGCTTGTTTGGTTGATTGGTTGATTGGTTGTTTGTTTCTTGGGATAGTTGATTGGTTGTTTGGTTGTTGTTGTTGTTTGTTTGTTTGTTTTTTTGTTTGTTTGTTTGGTTGGTTGGTTGTTTGTTTGGATGGTTGTTTGGTTGCTTGGTTGCTATTGTTGTTGCTTGTTTGGTTGATTGGTTGATTGGTTGTTTGTTTGTTTGTTTGGGTAGTTGATTGGTTGTTTGGATGTTTGATTGGTTGTTGTTGTTGTTGCTGGCATATATGTTTGTATGGTTGATTGGTTGTTTGTCTGTATTTTCGATTGGTTATTGTTGGTTGTTTGTTTGTTTGTTTATTTATTTCAAGCCTTACCATTCAATGTACTAACTAACTATAATGTATTATAGTTGCTATGGCAACAATAAATGTGATGTTAAAAATTAAACTGTATACAAATTATCGCTTATTTAACATTATATCGAAATTGTAGCTAATTTTTGGATGCACTGCATCCTTCATAACCAAGCAAATCTTTCTGTATTTCTGGCCATCCTTTTGTAACCAGTAGCTATGTTAAATAATTGGACATAGATAGTTAAATAGAGAAGTAAACATCTATTAATTTTTTTATTTCTCATGCTTTTAATTTTATGAACTTATTAATTGTTAGTTTGTTAGTAATGCCTCGTTTTTCTATAGTTTTTAAATTTTGTTGGTTAGTAATGCTTGTTTTTCTCATTCTTAATAGCTAGTTTGTTTATAATAATTATAACTATATAATTCCTTAATGGCTTGAATTGTGATGCGTATAGTTTTTTGTACAGCTTTAACAACTAGCTTATTAGTAATGGTTAATTTTTTGGACAATCTTAGTGGTATATAATATAGGTAATTTATATGGTTGGTTTAGTATTTCATTTTAAAAAAGTACCGTACTTAATTGTATAGAAATTATTTTATTCTTATGGTAAAGCATGTTTTTAAAATTAAAAGCTTAGGCCTGCTTTGTTCTTCAAATTGTGATATTTTTGTTATATTATTATCTTATCTCTCCCAATAAGTAATTTTTATTTTTAAATCTGTGTTATACAAAATAAAAAACTGAAAAGTTTAGAGGGAATTGTGACAGGACATGGAGACAAGTTTGCGTATGCAGAACCAACTAGATATACTCTGTAAATTACCAAAGATAACATAGTCTACTTTACAAGTTTAGGTTTTGTTACATAGATACAGTTTTTTTTATTTTCCCCTGCTTATTCTTCATATTTTATGTTTTTGTCAAGCGTGGCGTCGGCGAAGGTCTACTAAGCCTTAGTAACTAAGGTGTTACTATTCCGACGTCTCCGTCTTCAGCGTAATAGTTGTATCCAAAACATTGAAGTAAAATATTCAAGTTTTTTGTTTGTTGACCTACAGTTACCATTTACATCTCAATTGAACAGTTATGAGATGTAGATAAAAAACCTCCAAGTGATTTTTTAAACTTATAGTTATTGAGATATAAGGGTGTTTATTATTTTTTTGTGGAGATCACCATATTTTTCCATATTCAAGTAAGACATTCAAGTTTTTCGTTTGTTGACTTACAATTATCATTTATATCTCACATGAATAGTTATGAGGTGCACATTAAATATTAGCTAATTTTTCATATTTAAATAAACAGTTTTTATTACTACACGCGAGACATTGGTGACCGCGGTCCTCTGGTTATCCTTTTATAATAATTAAATTTATAGTTATATGAAAAAAATAGATTTTTGTGTTGAGCTTTACCTAACCTTCCCTAACTGTTACTAGTATACTCTTGGAATAGGATGAATAATATATGTATCGAAAATAACAAAAGTGAGGTAAGCTCTATGTTATTTGAAGGAGAGTTATCTCACTTGTGCTATCATCGATCCATATGTTGTATTAACACAACAATTACAAGTAATTTTATTAATATTTGTTCGGAATTATAAAACTGTTAACATCAGCTCCCTAAGTTTTCAATATAAAAATAATAATATAGACATAAGTGATAACAACATTAATAATTAAGTTTTTGTTCAGTTTGATCGGTAACATTGATTTGGACCATTTCATCAATTTTCTTTGGTTGGTTTATACATTAATCATGACTTACATTATAATAACGTTTATAGAAACTGTTTAAGATAATTTTTGATTGAACGACAAACATCCAACCACCACCCA
>JARUHE010365283.1:0-17593 GCA_031471125.1 Archaeomysis grebnitzkii
ACACACACACACACACACACACACACACACACACACACACACACACACACACACACACACACACACACACACCTCATTTGTTCTCTGATTGGCTGATTGCAGACTTCTTTATCCAATCATGGGTTGTCTTCTACATTTTCATCTGCATTAATCTGGAAATTGTTTGTTGGGATCACGTTTAAATGCAGCAAAGTTATATTACCTGAATATGAAGCAGTGCTGCACGTCAGTTAAAGAATAACAGATTTATATTTTAGAAACCTACAAGTCTTAAGCTAGTTTTATTAAATTAACCAAATAAGTGAAGAAAAAACTTTAGTATAAACAAAAGTGCTCAAATTAAATAATAAAATATACATTTATGACAATTATGTTTCAAGAGTATTGGATGAAACATTCAAGTTTTTACCTTGACACGTCAATTTTTTTAATTTTATTAATAATAAAATAATAATAAAAGAGTAATAACGTTTATATTGTTTTATGTGTGTTTAACATGGATCGGCAAAAGCACACGTGAGGTAACTCACATTGAAACAACATAGAGTTGACCTCACTGTTGCTATTGTTTGTTTAATATATACAATAGAAAAGTTCGTTGTGAGAATCGTAAAACGTTTGCACTTCAAAATGAAGTGAGTGATTGAATAGAAACTTGCAGCATAAAAAGTGCACTTGTTGAAGCTCTCCTCTGATTGGTTGACTCATCTCAATATTCACCAATCAAAAGACTAAACTCTAATGATGCGCATTTAGAGAATTGTAAGTTATTTAACAAAAAAGATAATCCAATATTACAATACATAAAACAAGGCAAATTCAATTTTCACAAATACTAATTGAAACAAAGAAAAAACAAAATTTTCAGTAATGTTGGTCTTGATCATTTTTTCAGCTTTAGATAAAATTCTATCACCTCCAAATAACAATTCTAAGGATAAGACATTCATATTTCATGTATATGTATACCCATTATTTATACATATAAGTTTATGCATCCCCTATGTAATTTACCAACATACATGTTCATAGAAATATTCATTCTGCAAAGTAAACAAAAAAATATAACTACACCATAAAAAGTGCACTTGTTAAAGCTGTGCTCTGATTGGTTGGCTTAATTCAACGTTCACCAATCAAATACTTTCTTCAAATGCTCATATGCAGAAGTGCAATTCTGTTGAAAACTTTCCACGTTAAAATAACGATTAAATGCAGCTAACTTTTACTACCTGCAACTTAATAATGCAACATGGCAGTAATTTAGGTTTGTGTTCCTAGCGGAAAGTATGCCTTCCAAAATATTTTTTAAATTGTATTTATTGTCTTTTTATGTTTTTCAATGCTTTGCAGAATGAATGAGTTGTATTTTCCAAACAAAAATTATTGTTAAGGTTATAATTTTAAATTATTTTAATGATATGTTTGATAGTCAATTCAATTTATTGATCGTTATCGAAATTATACATTCTTAAGATATCTTAATGTTTTTGTTCTATTTTAGTAACAATATTTAAATGATATTTTCTTAACAGACTTGCACACATATACACCCTTGCATACTCTTACTGACAAAAACAAAAGACAAACAAATAAAAAACAAATAAACAAGCAACAAACACACAAACAAACAAACAACAAACACACACATAAACACACACACACACACACACACACACACACACACACACACACACATACACACACACACACACACACAACACACACCCAGACGATTTTCTTTATGTAATATATAATATTGATAATCAAATACAAAAAAAATTAATTACCGAGCTTTCTAAAAATAAAATAGAAGAAATCAAGTGTTATTTATTTCCAAGGACCTTTTAGCTTTTAACATTTCGTATTTTATTTTCGTAAATTAAATTTCTAGCATTCATTAGTGTAATATAAAACTTTAATTAAGAAAACTAGAATAGAAAACAAATCGAATTTCATTGATTTCAACAAAGAATAATTATTTTATATCTAAAATTAATACCGAAAATGCAATAACAAATTAATCTTTTTCAGTTCCAAAAGCATGGATTTTCAAAAATTTTCCCATTTCTTGAAGCGTTTTGTAGTTTATAGAAATTTATATATAGATAGCATTGAACAATTTAATTAAGTATAATATATCAAATTTTCTTCAGTCTGAAGAAGCAACGTTTTTATAAATGTTTTCTATTATTATTGTTGTTCTTATATATTGTAAAAATGTTTTCTATTATTATTGTTGTTCTTATATAATGTATACTAGCAACGTATACCCTCTGTTGAGCTAGTTTCAATAGTAAATTTTAGATGACAACAATTTGTGGTTGAAAAACTGACAACTATAGTTTTTTTTATAGTGTGACCTTGGACTTCATATATGCCACCCTCTAACTGCGCTACCACGGGTCGCAAAATACGTCGTTGCGGGCCGCATGTGGCCCACGGGCCGTACTTTAACCACTCCTGTTCTAGAGTGTCGTAGATTGCAAAATGTAAATGGTGTAGCAAATATTATTTGTAATTTGACAACTGGGTTTCTTTTAAGAAAATTGACATTTTCACTATAATCAATTAACTTTGAAAATGTTCCTATTTTGATTATTGATTAAAATTTAACAAAAGATTACAGTATGTTTACAAACTTGCACAAAAACTGTGCAAACCCATATATTTAAAAAGTTTTTACCTTACACGATACTTATTATGTTGTTTTTTCATATACATATTACAAATGTAATTTGTTTTGTTACATAATGGCAAAGTTTAATTTAGGCTACATTGTACTAATCCGTGCTAGGACTTTTGTTTTATACTTATACCAAGGATTAAACTATCAAGGACATGCACCGTTTAGTTCCTGCCGTTCCTAGCGAAGGCCATTTAATTTGTTATCAAGAAATGTTTAATAATGCTTAAGTGTGTCTTAAGTTAGAAATAACACCACTACAGTACTGTTTTAATATACAAATAGTTAGTAATCATTATCAATTTTAAAAAAAAGCTAAGAAAAAATAAACACTTACTGACAACAAGTTAGTTTGACCGATGTGCCCGTTTGACTGATGTCTGAAAAAGCCCTGCATTTTTATTTGTTTTTTCAAGGTTATGTAGCTGATGAAGTAGGACATTGGCCAAATGTCCGAACAGCTTCTTAATGATAGCCCAAGATCATAAAATGTTTCCATGATAAACATAATTTTGATAAGTTTTTGAAAACAACATGCTCTATGTTTGACTTTATTCACTAAGGCACATCCCTATTCTAACTAGCTCATGAGTACACATCTGAGGGATTCTTAAAGATCCTCTAGAAACCTCTTTAATTGAATCTTCCATTTCACTAGTCCACAAAGGCTCATTCTCAGAGAAATTCAATACCCCCTCACATGTCTTTTTCAGTCATCCCGCCACATAGGTTAAAGACCTTTATTCATTGAATCAGATATAAACAGCCGATGTGCTCTCTTTTATGGAATATGCATACTCAGCTGTGATTTTTTGATTAATTCGGCTAAATGTTTCATCTGTGAAAGACATTGGCTTTCAAATCCCCCACAAGTCAAGCTACCTGGAGGACTTACTAGACCAACTGTTCCGTCAAGCATATTCAGTATTTCTACTTCTTGCTTACAACACCAAAACCAGCACCTTACAAACCAAACCAGGAGGATGAACAACTGAATTATTTTCTGAAGAAGGACATGATCCATTCCCTTAGTGATTTCTCATTAGACACAAAGTTATAGAAAAAAAATAATAACCTTATAATATCTCGATCATAGGATAAACTTGTGTGCATTTTCATGTCAAAAGTTTTCCAAGAGAGTCATATGTCAGTGATTGTTTATAATAAATCTACTTTGTGCTCTCCATTAACTTTCTGCTTTTAAGAATGTAATAAGTGTTCCAATAGGACAAATATTGAATCCAAACAATGCTAATTCTTTGAAGCTGTACATTTGAACTACAATTATAATCTTCAGGTGGATGGTGTTGTTGATAAAGTGGTATTGATTCTCCAGACTCAAAATTCAGAATTGGATGATACCAAAAAGGCAAGGAAATTGAAATTTATTTCTCGGCAAATACAACTCTTGACTCACAAAACCTTCTCTGTAGCTGATTACTGCTGTAACTATGAACAACTGCGAGATTTTCTAGTGCTTCTAAGCAAACAAAAGTTAAAGTTTGTTGTGCCTTCTGTAAACATTGAACAAGTCTTATAGAAAACAATTGTAAAAGTTAAAAATGGTCAGCAAAAGAATTTTTTTGATAGTTGATGAAGTGAAAATTTGTCCAACTGTTGCTTTTTTCCGGTGGTGTTTTGAATGGCGTGGCAAATGATGATCCTGATTCAAAGGCAACGTCAATGTTATGTGTGATGGTGAAATGTTTACACGGTTTCAGTCACACCTATTCATAAACTGACTTTAAATTACCAATTCGATGTTTGGCCCTTGTTGAATAGTCAATTGGGATTGTTATCGGATCAATTACTGACAATCATAAGATAAGTCAGCAGTTTTGCAAACTGTTCAACAGAACTCTTCATATCTAGGCCATTCATTCTTTGGATGATACACGCTTCTGGTATCTTTTGTTTGACACTGTCCATCTGCTAAAATGAATCCTCAACAACTTTATCAAAGAAAAATATCAAGAACTGTCTATTGACAAAGAACCATTTGCTTTTTTCTCAGATGTGAAAGATCTGTACAAAGAAAAAAAGAGGACATTTTTAAAACCACACCCATGACATGTTCTGCAGTTTGTCCATCTAATCTCCACCTGCAGAATGTACAGCATGTTTTACACGTCTTCAATGACAGAGTAATTGCTGCAATGAGACTACAGGGAGCCTGTTAAACAGCCACTTTCATCCAATTCATTTTGGATTGGTGGAAGGCTGGCAATGTTAGTATCAAGGGACAAGATGTCAGACTAAATGATCCCAGCCGATCTCTCCAAGATAAAAACTTAATCACTCTCCAGGTTTTCTTGGAACAATTCAAAGAAGCAGATTCAGGGCATGGTGCCGATAGAGTTTAATGCTTGACTCATGACATCAAAAATGCAAATCGCAGAGGAAATGATAGCTGTATGCAAACATTTGTTCACATTGAATTCGATTATGCTATAGTATACATGAGAAATATATATATTAAATGTTTATGTACTATTAAAATTTTGCTTGGCCAGCATTTGACCTTGAAAATGCTTAACAAAACTATATCAAACATTTTATTCTTGACTTATAAGACATTGTATTATTTCTAATGAAGTTGGTTATGAAAAAGGTTTGATAAAGTAAAGATTGAAAGAAATTCTCTCTTATTGTTTTTCTCCCTATATAACAATATTTTGCTCCATGAGATTCATAGTTATAGAATTGATGGGGGATTTTCAGTCTACAGACAATCACTTCATGACAGCAGGTGAAGTTTCATCTGCTTTCAAAAAACGATTAGCGCGGTTCACTGCGTCCTTTTTTAAATCAATAGAGTCTGATGCCACCATTGACAACGCACACACCTGTGTAGGCCCAATCACAGCTGAGGATGCATAGTCAAACAAATCGAGCATACCGGATGTTTAACTCTCATGCAATGAAGAAAGATCTGTCGCCTATGTGGTGGGATGGCTGGAGACACTATGTGAGGGGGTGCTGAATTTCGCTGAGGATGAACCTTTGTTTAGTGAAATAAAAACTTCATTGAAAAGCTTCCATGGAGATCATATGTGTATTCATGAGTTAGTTAGAATAGGACTGTACTTTGTGAAGAAAGTCAAACATAGAGCATGTTGTCGTCAAAGATTTAACAAAATTCTGTCTATCATGGAAACATTTTATGATCTTGGACTATCATGTAAGCAGCTGTTCAGACATTTGATCAATGTCATACTTCAGGGCCTACATAACCTTGGAAAAGACGAATAAAAAATGTAGCAGGTGGGTGTTTATTTTTCTGTGTTTTTTGAAATCGATAAGGTTTACCAACTATTTGTACATTAAAACATTACTGTAGTTGTGTTATTTCTAACTGATGATAACATGTATTATTATTTATTAAACATTTCTTGATAACAAATCCAAAGGCCTTCACTATCAAAGACAGGAATTGAGCGGTGTATGTCCTTGACTTACACTTATATACTTATATTATTTGTTTGATAATTAAAGGAAAATAAATAAAAAAGAGAAAATTGAAATTTTTATTAAATAAAACATTTATACAAACTATAATTCTGCAGAAATACAAAATTTTCTTCATCTATAATTTTCAGGTGTGTCGCATCTGAATAAATACGAAACTATATTGTAATTGTATGTATAAAATTGTTCTTCAACCTCTATAAGCGTCGTTCAATTTATAATAGCAACACTTTTTTTTAGTTTTTAGAGTACATATAAATGAGGCCGCTACAAATACACTTTTTATAGAATTGTTTTCATTTAACCAAGTTTTTTAATTAAACTCAGTTCAAAAAGTTTATGGATTGGTCACGACAATGAATTGTTTGATTACATATTACACTTTGGCAGGAAATTTGGGAAAAATAACTTTTAATGAATAGTCTACCTTATTCCATTATACAGTATAATAAGGTTGATTTTTCATTATTAATTTTATATTGTTATGCCACTTGTCTATAACACAACTCATGCTTACTTTTTCATATTTTTTTGTATACTTATGCAATCTTGAAAATTAGTTAAAATAGGTAGGTAGACTTACAGGAATAAAAAAATTCGATGGATCACTTTTAATAATATATTAAACTGTCTATTATATATATTTAAGAGAAATAAATATTAAAATAAAAATGACTAAACCAAAACTTTACTTTGGCTTAAAGTTCTTTGTAGGCCTCAAAACGAACAACACTGATTTTTTTTATTGTTTAATTCATTGATTAAATTATTGATTAAAATATTTGTAGGAAAAATATTTATTTTACATCTATAAAACATTTTTAGGAAAAATTATTTTGGTAATGAAGTTTTCAATAGACTTTAAAAGATAAATAATCTTAATATGGACATTGAAAATGTATTTTTAGCTAATATTGATATTAAATTACATTTAAGATTTGTTCATATGATTAAATTGTAAAATATTTTTGTAACAAAATAAAATTTAATTACAAATTACTTTTTAGCAGCAAAATAAACATTTATAAATCGCAGTAGTATTTATAAGTGAGTTATAAGAAAGAGTTTATATTAAGAAATGCTGAAATATAAAAATATATTAATGTCTTTTTATATATTTAAGAAATAAATCATGATCAAGTCAATTTTTAAATAAAGCTTTAACCCATTTTTAACTATACATAAACACGTACATAATCCATAACACAAGACATGAATTTGCCACAAATATAAATATTCTCTGTTCAGTTACTCTTAAAATGCAGAATCATGGAATAATTCACGCTTGGGAGAAAGCCTTGATCTGCTTAAGAGTAATAAAACTCATACATATATATTTATGATTTATGTGATTTTTGGATATTCATTACAAACAACTAAGAACTTAAACTATATTGCGAATGGCTTTGGGCAAAATTGAAATAAACAACATTAATTTGTAAGTCGGTTATGCAACTTAAGCACAAAGCCCTCCCTTTGTATTACTAGAAAATATTGCTTCAATAATAATAATTATAATAACTAATAATAATATAATACTCGTGACTTAGAAGGTGCGGAACTTAAAGATTATTCAAATAAATATTTAAACATTTGAGGTGCGAATAAAAAATACCAAAGGTGCATTTCTTCCATAGGGTGATTCTGGATCACAAACACTTTTTATTTCTAGAATTTTTATCTCTTGTAGATGGTAAAAGAAAATGTGTCAAAGGCGGAAACATTTTTGGTGAAGGTGTTTCCACCACATAAATTTTAAATACATTTTCACCAACACAACCTATACCTTTGACAAAATTTTCCTATTCAACAGTTTTTTAATTAATTAAAACGCTTATGATACAGAATGAGAGCCTACCAAGTGCTACCCCAATCATAGAATAATATTAAATACAAAATATATTTTCTTATAACAATCTTTTTTTAACATTTAGTATTTTGATAATTTTTAATGTTGTAATATTGAACTTCAAGAAATTGTTTTCATTTAATATGAAAGACAATATATTTATAATAAATGTTTATGTTTTGTTCTATTGAACTTTTAATTAAATTTTATCTAATTTGTTAGTGAATTAACAATATTAAAATTTTAAGTATTTTTTTGGAAAACGAACAATAAATGGTATAAAAAGTTGTTGTATTTTTTTTTGTTTTAAGTCTTAATTAATTGAAAAAATTCATATTAATAACTTTTAACTTATGGTTAATCAAAGAAAAAATATTTTTAATTTTTAAAATTTGTGTAAGCCTATTTACAAATAAATAAATTAATAATATTTTAAATTATAATTTTTATAATTATAACAATTTAAATTTTAATATTGTAATATTTTAAAGTATGATATCAAAATTATAAACATAGCTATTATAAATATTCCAACAATATAACGGCAACCGTTAATCGTTTTACAGTATACTGAGCATAAGTTAAGCTGCCATTTTATTTATTGTCCAAGTTTAAAGAAAAAAAGAAACGTAATCTAATGTGGATGGGGCAAAAAATCACATCTCACGTTAGTTAACATAAAAGTTGTGACTTTTTTGCACAAAATCCTTCATTTGTATAAATAAATATATTAAGTACAGGAATGTTTTTTTATTATTACATTATCTTTCAACTAAAATAAAATTTTATAAATTAATAAAACTAAACAATAAATTAAAAGTTTTTTGGTATACGAGCAAACTAAAACCTATAATTAAAACTATATTTATAACTTATAAATAATGATTGCACAAAAAATAGTTTTAGTGTCATACGATTATTAACTTACAATAATTTATATTGCCTATTTTATGCCGCTAATTTTTTTGTACTGATAAACTGTCATGTTCACAACTAAGACATGTTGATCTGTTCATAAAACACAGTCATATTCACAACTAAGGTACGTTGATCTGTTCATAAAACACAGTCATCTTCACAACTAAGATACGTTCATCTGTTCATAAAATATAGTCATGTTCACAACTCAGATACGTTTATGTGTTCATAAAATACAGTCATTTTCACAACTAAGATACGTTCATTTGTTCATAAAACATAGTCATGTTCACAACTAAGATCCGTTCATATGTTCATGAGACATAGTCATGTTCAGAACTGAGATATGTTCATGTGTTCTTAAAACACAGTCATGTTCACAATTAAAACACGTTCATGTGTTCATAAAACACATTCATGTTCACAACTAAGATACGTTCTTTGGTTCATAAAACACAGTCTTTTTCACAACTAAGATACGTTCATGTGTTCATAAAACACAATCATGTTCGCAACTAAGATACGTTTATGTGTTCATAAAACATAGTCATGTTCACAATTCAGATACGTTTATGTGTTCATAAAACACAGTCATGTTCACAACTAAGATACGTTCATGTATTCATAAAACACAGTTATGTTCACAACTAAGATATGTTCATGTGTTCATAAAACACAGTCATGTTCACAACTAAGATACGTTCATGTGTTCATAAAACACAGTCATGTTCACAACTAAGATACGTTCATGTGTTCATAAAACATAGTCATGTTCACAACTTAGATACGTTTATATGTTCATAAAACACAGTCATGTTCACAACTAAGACACGTTCATTTGTTCATAAAACACAGTCATGTTCACAACTAAGACACGTTCATTTGTTCATAAAACATAGCCATGTTCACAACTAAGATCCGTTCATATGTTCATGAGACATAGTCATGTTCACAACTGAGATTTGTTCATGTTTTCTTAAACACACAGTTATGTTCACAACTAAAATACGTTCATGTGTTCATAAAACACCGTCATTTTCACAACTAAGATACGTTCATGTGTTCAAAAATTCAGTTCCAAAGCACTCAAAACTCTTCTTCTTTTACAAATGCTTCCTCTAAAATACATTATCATTTTGTATAGCATACAATTTAATACAATCTATGATGAATTTTCCGTGAACACGTTTCTCTATAATAAGAGTACTTCAGAAAAGAATTCCAGATTGCACGAACACAGTTTTAAGAATTATGATTTTTATTGCACAATGAAGAAATAAATCAATGTTGGTCAGCAGTTTATTTTTTAAACTTGGAAAGCTAATATATTTAATTAAATGGATTGACAGAAGTTAAAATTTCTTGTATTTAGATTTATCAAAATGCAAAAGCATATTGGTTAATTTTAATCTTTTTAATTAACTTCTAATTATTTGATTCAAAACGACCAGCATATTTAATCAACAATTTGTCAAAAACATTATAATTTAAATGTTTCGTTGATTTGATGAACAAAGATGCAATATTTTACCTGCAAACACACATATTTAATCGTATACGTTCTTATACGACTGTTTATACATCTATCATTCACGATTCAATACATAATGGTTGAAATGGTTTCGCAGAACAAGGCTATGCAGTGTGAAAGGTGTAAAACACAAAATAAAAATTGAACAAAAGTTTGGAGTTAATTAGAAATTAAATATAATTTCACTGTTTTTTGGGAAATATTTCAAAAAACAACAAAATGCTAAAAAATCGTAGGAAAATGTCTGGTGCAGCTTAATTACTAATCCCTATCACAGATTGTGGTGGAAAAAATTACAAAAATATGAATTATAAATAAAAAACAAATGACATTAATAACATTATAAATAATTAAATTAACAAACAAAAATGAAAACAACTTACAATATTTTACAACCAATCTAAGTTCATTACAATAAACTTTATAAATCAGTTTAAATTTACAACATATGTTGTGGCTCCATACCTTGTTATATAAAAATATTTGGAGATACAGAGATACAATTTTTAAATTTACAACAATGAAAAAAATATTTTCAATATTTTAAAGTTTTAAACTTTTTGTTCGTTCACTTTACTTAAAATTAATGATAAACTATTTACATAAATTCAAAAATCAAATCTAGAAAAATGATATATTAAGTACATAAACTCAGAAACCAAATTCAGAAGAAATTATAACTTAAGTACATAACTTTGGTTCTTTATTTCAGAATGAAGAAATTATTTTTAAGTACAAAATTTAAGGTTAATACAGCATTCATATTTAATTGTTTTGTAAATATTTATTTATTAGTTTTGTAGCGTTTTATATAATGTATAATAAGAAACATCTCAAGAGTTATTATTATCTTATTATAAGTACTGAAAGTATATTTATGTTTAAAATAAAAACCTATATTATTTGTTTTTCAATATCTTGTTATTGAATGTTTAAAAAACTAAAGACGTTAAGGCAAAATAAAAATAAGTATTTTAATTTAGAAAATGATTTGTTTTTAATTTTGAAGAATTTCTTACTTGATCATGAATTGATTTCATTATTTGTTCATAGAACAACAATTTCTTTCTAGCTTATTCCCACAACAAAAAAATAATAACTCTATTATTGCCTGTCAGTACAAAAATTCAATTTTTAAATTTTTATAATGTTGCACATTATAATAAATTAATAATGTTAGTAAAAAGGAAAACCTCAGAAATGTCTTACATTCAAAGTAGACTAATTTAAATTTACAAATATATATTTTATTAGTACATGAAATTTGGATACATTATCATGCTGTATTAATGAATACAATGCTCAAGACACTTGCCAAAAACTATGAATTTTAAACTAATAGTAATTACAGGAAAAATTAGCTTCATATTTCAGTGATGTTGAAGTTTGCCTCAAAAAGAGGTAGTTTGAGACCTCAAGACATCATTGGTCCTACCATCGTTGAAGTGAAGCAACATTCCGCCTCAAAATGAGGTAATTTACCACCTCAAAGTGAGGCCAAAGCGTCCTTGTTTTTAGAAGGTGTTACCAAAGGATCCTAATGTATGGACGGGGTCTTCGTGCCCTCCTCCCCCTTCCCCTGCCCCGACCCCCCCTCACACTATGACCAATGTCACTCAATTGCGAGAAGCTTTGGTCGGCACCCACGCTTAGAGAAGCGGCCGGCGATACATCCGATAAGACAACCATTGAGTCATCCAACGAGGCAACCGTTGAAGCATCCAACGAGGCAACTGTTGAAGCATCCAACAAGGCAACCGTTGAAGCATCCAACGAGGCAACCGTTGAAGCATCCAATGAGGCAACCGTTGAAGCATCAAACGAGGCAACCGTTGAAGCATCAAACGAGGCAACCGTTGAAGCATCCAACGAGGCAACCGTTGAAGCACCCAGCAAGGTATCCGGAAAAACAACCGTTAAAGGAGCTGGTGAGGCAACCGGCGAGGCAATCGTCAAAGCATCCGGTGAGGCATCGGGCGAGGCATCCGGTGGTAATCAGGGTAGGCTGTTGGTGATGTTGTTGTCGGAATTGTTGACCAGCATAGAAATGTCTGAGTCGGAGGTCTGCTGAGGATGCGAGGATAGGATGTGTTCCTTGAGGCGATACTTTCGGTTGAATCCTTTGTTGCAGAAAGGACATTTGAAGGAGTTGGGACTCGTGTGGAGACGCTCGTGCCTCCTGCAGGTGCCTGTCTGGGTGAACCTTTTGCCGCAGAAGCGACACGGATAGGTCAGCTTGTCACGAGTGGCCAGGAACTCCTCTGGGTAGGACATCTGCAATTGGGGATGGTCAGAAAAATGACGAAAAAATCCGACTAATTCTCAAGGATTCGGAGATATAAAATATCTGATTAGGGAGATACGGTATTTTTTAATTGAAGATTAATGAAGATGTTAAGTATTAACTAATTACTGATGTTAATTCAAGGGATGCTGCTTCAGTTGTATTAATAGTCATTAATAATATTCAAAAGTTTTTAAAATTTTATATTGAATAAACTAGTTATTGTGCATTGATTGTGTGCTGTTAATCTACTTAAAATATATTATAAAGGAAAACTGATGCTCTTATAAATTGTATATAGAGATTATCTTTAAAGACATTTATTTTAATTGTTGAACTAATCTCAACTTTTATCAAAATTGATGATTTCAATTTAATTTTCCAACATTCAAACAAACAAGAATATAAAATGTCAAACATAAATTTTTGGACGATAATAACAAAACGACATGAAAAAAATGAATAGAGAAAAAGGAAACATAACTTAAGTTAAGACGGTATTATTGATATTAATTTTAAAAAATAGTTTGAAAGTTGAAAACTATCTCAGCAAAAACAATGTCTTTAAAAATGTAATCAATTTTTTTAAATTGGTTAATGCCATGCAAATTACATGCAGTTTAAATAAAATTATGATTAACCTATTTTTTTTTACTTTTACATATTTACTTATGAAATTAAAGTATACTCATATAAATGTATAATTATATACAGTATGTATATAGTTAAACATATATGTACATATATGTACATATATATACATATATATACATATATATACATATATGTACATATATATACATATATATATCCGTCTGTCTTATGAATATAGAATATTTTTTAATACAAATAAAAAATGAACAATTTTTGAATAATAGTTCATCAAATTTAGAAAATAAAAAATATTTTTATATGGAGTATCTGCAAAAGTAAACAAGTTAAAATAATTGAATTAGAACAAAATTAAAAATGCATTGTATTAAAAACAGATAAAAACATGCGTTAAATCATGCAACAAGGCATGCATAAATAAAGCCATGCACCATGCAAAAAGAGTGATATACAAAACTATAAAATGTTAAACTTAAAAACCTAATTACAAATAAAAATAAATAATAACTTAACAATTTTTAAGTTTCATCTCGGGTAGATTAAACCTCAGAGTTGCTATGAACACCATCTGGAGGAAGTGAAATGCTTGAGTTTGCCATTAAAACCGTTTTCTTTGATAATTTCTTTTTTAAGATTTGTAAAACAAATCTTGTCCTCTCCTAATTTGTCCATAATTTCGAGAAATAAACTTCAGAAATGAACAAAAACTTTAAACAAAAGTTTTTAATGTGATTACATATTGTTTTAAGATATTTTTTGTAATTTATTTAAATCAGTTTCAAATAAATTCGGAAATATTTTAAAATTTTAAAAATATAAACAAAACTTGGGTTGATTTATAATCATTGAAAAACTTTGTTTTCTATTTCTAATGTTTGAGAATTTGAAACAATAACCGTAGAAGGGTTTGTTTTTTATTTTATAATTTAAATAATTTACAAAAAATAAATTAAATAATTAAAAACGAAAAAGCTTTACAAACATAAAAATAATATTTTCGAAACAGCAATTCTGTTTGTAAAATACATTATTATCTTTCTTAAATTATATACAATATTGAACTTTTTTTTTAAATGCTGAAAATGAATTCACCAAACAAATATTTCGTTCAATAGCGACTAAGAGTCTAAGTTAACTAGAAACTAAAAACAAAACGAACTATCTAAAAATAAAATAAAAAGTGAATAACAGTTTTCTACTTTACAAAATAAATTTCAACGATTAAAAACATCTAACAATACTAAATTAATATTTTATTATTTTGTCTTTTCAAACAAATTTTTATAACTTTTTTGTTTTACAATTAAACGTTTAGTAAAACTTGAAATATGCAAGTTGTAGACATGAACAATTTTTACAAAACTGTTTACACATTTTAAATGTATTAACTAGTAATATTACTTAACTAGTTAACTAAATTAATTGAGTTTGTAAAAAAAAATTTAGCATTCGCTATAGCAAAAAATCAAAGATTTCTCTTGTTTGAATATTCTTTACAAACTAGAATTAT
Organism: Archaeomysis grebnitzkii; assembly: GCA_031471125.1. Taxonomy (NCBI): domain Eukaryota; kingdom Metazoa; phylum Arthropoda; class Malacostraca; order Mysida; family Mysidae; genus Archaeomysis; species Archaeomysis grebnitzkii. Next base: position 14,859 of record JARUHE010365283.1, read on the forward strand.
AATTTGTTTAAAATCAATAAAACACAAATAAAAACAAAATGATTGACTCATCAAAATACAAAACATATACACACCATAAAAACATGGTGCCACAACTATACAGTGCTTTATTCTCAGAACAACTAACAGTGCAATAGTGCAAACGAACACTGAATGAGTGATTGAACAATTGGGCAAGTGATTGAACAATTGGGCAATATACAAAAGTGCAATTGTGCGATAAGCATGAGGTGAGAGTGGTCGTGGAAGGGGTTCGTTACCGTATGGTCGTCATTCAAGTCATGTGACATGTGGTCGTCGCCGATGGATCCGTCATCAACCATCTCCTCCTTCTCGATCTTCACGTCCAGGTTGTCAGGGGTCGACTTGCCGGAGGTGTTCATGGAGAGACCACCCAGGTTGGACACCAGGTACATCGAGTGTGGGTCGCCTCCCATCATTCCCTCCTGCCGAAATGGCTGCGGTTAGAAAAATGATAAATAAATAATTAATTGCAACAAAACATAAATAAATAAAAAGCAGTTTGAGAAAAAAACATGAATTGAAATAAAACACTAACAATGGAGAAATAATTGAAATAAAACACAAGCAATAAAGAAATAATTGAAATAAAACAACAAACAAAACTAAGAAATAATTGAAGCAAAACACACAAGAGATTATGGAAATAAAAGACAAACAAATAAACATTTTCTATGATAAAAACATTAATAATAAGGGTTATGTATAACAAGATGCATTTTTATTTGACTTGTAGTAGAGCATCATAACGTGTAGAGTCTTTGGTTTTAGTACCCAAGGTTTTATTCAGTAGACAGTACAATTTTAAAGACGTTAATCTCAAAACATTCTCTTTTATAAGGCCAAGGGAAATAATCATTAAATGTTGACATAAAATGTAAACAAATACAATTATTTCAAAACATTTTGCTGTTATTTTAAAAATAAGAATATAAATTTAGAACTGTCAACATGTATTTTAACACACTTTGAACTGAATGGGTTTGGATCCAATGTAAAAGCCTGGAACAACTTGAACATTTAGTCAGTTGAAAAAACAAACATGCCTTTTTATTGTTAGTAAATATAATCAAAGTGTCTACATTACTTATAAAAATATTTGTCACAGGCTAATTAAATACAAAAAATAAACTATAAAAGTGAAAAAAAATACAAATTAAACATACTGTAAATTAAAAAAAATGAATCATAACATGCGAACAAAAAATTAAATCGACGGTTATTTCACACCATGTTTCAGTATTCATACATTTGATGAAAACAATTTGTATTTCTATCATAAAAATATTTTTATTTATTAATTTTTTACAACTTTAACTATTTTAGATGTAATAACTAATAATCTTCTGAATAAAACAACGCATGCAAACGCGTGCACGTAACTTGTGCGTTTGCGTGTGGCTGTTTGTAAGATATGTATGTAAGTGTTTGTGCATTTGTGTGTGCAATTTATGTACAGTAATGTGTATGTAGGTCTTTTTGCGTTTGAGTATGGTGGTTTTTGTTTGTGTTCGCTTATGCAACGAACTTATACAAATGTGAATGTGTGTATGTATGCTTGTGTTTTTTTGTTTGGGCTTATTTGTGTAACTTCTGTATACAAATGTGTATATACAAGTTTGTGGGTTTGTGTGGGTTTTTATTTTCCTTGTGTGTGAAATGTGTGTATTTACATGTGTATGTACGTGTTTGTGCGTTTGTATGTACGTGCACTCGCGTTCACAAAGAGTAACGAGTATCACTAATTAAATTCGCCCGTCATCACAAGCACGATATGTTATGTACCCCAAATTCCCTTATTGATTCCAACCCTTTATAAACCCTTTAAAGAAGGATTTCAAAGGGTGTCCTATAGGATTCAAACCCTTTTCCTCTCGACCATGAACACAATTCCTACGGGATTGATGGACATCCTGTACAAAATTCAATACGTGGAGGGGGGAGATCAGCTGACCCCCTCGGTATGGTATAAATAATTAAGAAAACTAATAATTGCTTCATTGTGATGTTGACATGCCGACGAAAATGAATGAAGTCAACTTTTATATACAGTTGACATTTTTTTAAGAAAAACATTTTTAAAATTTAAGATTTATATTTTGAAAAATTAATTAGAAATAAAATAAAGCTAAATTGTTATTGTTAAAATGATTTTTTTATTTTTATCATAAATATATTTAGTTTTAAGCTTAATCTCACAATATTAAAACAATCACAAAGAGCATGCTACAGTTTATAAATTTATAAAACAAAACTATTGCAAACAAAAAATTCATATTTTCGTATGTTAGTTGTATGTTTTAGGTATAAAATCAAACTACCAAAAACATATAAATAATCAATATAAATATTTTTAATTTAACAGAAGTGTTGTTTTTTTCTTCAAACAATTAAAACAACAATACAAATATTAACAAATATTTATTTCAAAATTTAAAGAGATAATTAAGTAAACAATTAGTTAAAATAAAAAATTATAATTACACAATTATACAAAAACTTAATAACATTGTAACATTGAGCAAAAACAAAAACATTCACAAACTAATTTTAGCAAACTTTAGTTTTAAACCACTTTAGTTGACTTAATCCAAACTTACTAAAAAAGGAACATCTTGCGGAGAATCTTCTAGTTCAGTCTGTCCTGAATTCTATTAAGACACGAAATATAAAAGTTAATAATTAAATCTATTGAATTTCATAATTGAATACTA
>JARUHE010365394.1:0-17587 GCA_031471125.1 Archaeomysis grebnitzkii
TCCTCCGAAATATCATTTTATCGAATATTCGACAAAATGATATTTCGACAAAATGATATTTCGGCAAAATGATATTTCGACGAAATGATATTTCGACAAAATGATATTTCGACAAATTGATAATGCCCCAGAAAGGGTGCAGTTGGTTATCGAATTTACTTTATAGTTACATAACTGCTTCGAATATGTTGGTTGGTTTGTCTTTAAACAAACCAACAAACCAGCATATTCGAAGTAGTCACGTGACCGTGACGTCACCACTGTCAGTTCGTTGTGATAGTCAGATTGCCCGAACCCCGAAAGTTATCAATGAATTGAAATTTTTGTTCTCTTATTGTTGTCAAATTTTTTTTTTAGATTTTGCTTAAAAATGACGAAAGAAGTTCTTGGGAGCAGCAGTTTTGGTTGTTTTCGTCAGGAACAATCGTAGGATTGGCAACATTACAACTGGTTGAAGGTGTAGATTCTATCCCACAGGATGTTCAGGTTTATTTAATTGTTTTTTTAATTAATTGAACTTATGTTATTAAAAACGTGTCAGTGGAAGAGAAGATGAGATCTGAAGAGAGTCCACAAACCCAAAACAAAAAATGATGGAGTAAAATCAATTACTTGCCTCGCTCACGTTTTATAATCATATTCATTGAAAATGGAAGTTGTTTTAAATTTGAGTTATAAATTGTTGTAAATTTGGGTTATAAATTGTTGTAAATTTGAGTTATAAATTGTTGTAAGTTTGAGTTATAGAACGGTAAAAATACATTTTTGTTAAATATTTTTAATTTCAGAATTTATTATTCACAATCGATGACCACTTTTTGGTCTATATTGTCCTTCTTTCATCTGCCTTGGATGGAATTTGTGTTCCAATGATCATCCAACGACTTGGTACAATCGCAAAAGTAAGTCTCGATTTTTTCTTCTTGAATAGTAATAAAAATTGTCCATTTTTTAAAATGTCAATAAAAATTGTAAATTTTTTAAATAACATCAATAAAAAGTCTTTGGAAGGGTTTTTAGAAATATATTTGCTTACAAAAAAGGTCAACAAAAAGGAAAAAGAAAAACGGATCTCACAAAACGCAAGCCAAAGATTACCATCAGAAATTGACTTAAATTTTGTCTTACCAAATACAGAAGGTCCGCCATTTTGTATTTCAAGATTATGTTGGTCACTGATTTTTGGCCAAAATTTAGCTATGAATTGCATTGAAGAAGTTATCTAACGGGAAACGTTTGTATATAATTATGTGCCCGTTTCGTTTTTGCCCTTGTCTCAAAGTTCAATAGTAATTTGTTAAAATAATATATATATATATATATATATATATATTTAGTACAGTGTTCCCTCACCCATTCGCGACCCCGCATACTCGCGGATTTTGTTCTCAAAGTTTGTTTTCATAGTTTCGGCAATTTCGTGAATTTCTTAGGCCATTTTTTCATTTCATTTCATTGTTACTATTTTTAATTTATCATCACTACATATTACTGTATTAATGAGTAAGACTGTCTTTAGAATGTGTTTGGGAAGCATATTTCAGCGTATATAATATCATACATAGGCGTTTTAAAATTACATCAATAATTCGCGGATTTTCGGGATACGCGGGAGGAGAAAGAACGTAACCCTCGCGAATAGCGGGGGGATACTGTATATTAAACTTCTTATTATTTTCAAAGAAGGAAAAGGTTGCAGTGAAATGTAAATTCAATTCAATGTTATGCTAGAAGGTTTGAATTGGTTTTAAGATGGCCATATGTAAGAATAGTTTTCACCAATCTCATATTTTAGTGATTTTGCCTGATTTTTGAAAGATTATTAAGATTGAACATTTCTATAGTCATTTTCTCTGGCATATCGAAACAACATAAATGTTGCAATTGTTTTATTTATGTAAATTTCGAATGCATATCGGAATTGTTATTATGATCGAGAAATGTCAAAACTAGATTTTCATTCTCATATCGTATCTTGATTTTCTAAGCTTCAACCGACAGTATTGTTATTGACTACAGGACAATTGCCAATTTGATAAATCAAGCTTCATAAATGTAGGCCCTACAGCAATTTCACTGAATAGCAACAGGAGTTACAAATATTTTTTTGAGAATTACCTTGGTAAAAAAAGAGACATCATAATCACTTCGTACACACTTTATTTCTATGAGAACAAAATTGTGCTTCATTTCCTTTATCGTTCGACCATCAAGAGATGTGTACAAATAGGAATAGTCAATATTGTATATTCTGATCTGCACAACAGAGAAATACCAATGACCTGGCATTTACTTTTGGAATTTTAACATTATAAACCATAAAAACTGATGACAGATTTCCCGCCACATCTTGTTCTTATGTGTAAAATATATAAAGTACAAAGGTCTGGTGGATATAGTCTACTGTTAAAAACGCATGTAAAAAGAGAAATAAGTCATATTGCATGTAACAATCCTTCAGCTTATTTAGTTTTGCAATTTTTTTAATAGTCTTATTTATTGTTTTTCAGGATCACATTGGTGCTTTGAACAGCCTGGTACTGACCTTCATAACAGCTATAGTATTCCCAGACTATTTCACCATCAATAATATGTTTCTAATATCATTTACTCTTATCATGTGTGGAATTGTATGCCATGAACGGTCTTTGGCCTTGAAGTTGAAAGAAAAAATAATCTGTTCTTACAAGTTCTTCTGAGTTTTGTTTAGACATTGACATAAAAAAATGTATTTGTAAATAAATAAAATTTTAAAAGAAAATCTTTGTGTAAACACAATTTGATTTTTTATATTATAGTACTTTATGCTAAGCCTAGCCTAAACTAGCATATATGTAAATGAAATATGTGTGACAAAAATATGCAGCACCATCTATATTACCATCAATGAAGATAACAATAGACCTGCTCAAGATATTTTTTTCTATAAATTAATAAACAATTAATCCTATACAATCCTAAATTTCAGTTTCACAGAACAGGTATGCATGCATTCAGTCATACATATACCAGTGTACTTAAGACAGTGGTGGCATATTGAAAAAAGGGCGATCTCGACGTCACAGCCTACCGGCCAATCAGAACTTGTGTTAATGCAATGGACCAATCTAATCTTGTTTTCAAATGTTTCAGTTTAGTTGGGCGACTTTGTAAAACAAATTGCAAACTAGTGTGTTAATCTGTTGATTGGCAAGGTCATGTTTGATTTTTCTCCAGGCAATATTATCTATAAATGTCAAATAAGAATAAACAATGAGTTTTTCGTCATTTACCTAAAATAAATTATGTTTAATTCAATTTCACTCACTTTAGATCAAATAATAATAATAAAACTGTAATTAATTATGAAAACAAGTAAAACCCCATTCGCCGTGATCATAAGGTATGACGTCGAGAATGCATGTTTATATGTGCACGTGGAAACATCAGAAGTGCCACCACTGTCTTTAGTACACTGTGCATATACCTCAGTAGAACTTGGACTAAAAGGTCATACAAATATATAACTGTTGGATTTGTATTTTTAAGCAATGCTATTGAACAATCTATTTAAAAGGTTGGTAGTTGATAACTGTCAACATCATTAGAACTTGACTATTGTATATCCCAAGAATGAGTGGATATATTGACATGTGGCAATATATTTAACATTTATTCAAAGATCAGTCTTACAAATAGTCAAAAATATGGCATCTCCTGATAAATTTTAATAAAAACTGATATCTCAAGAAGTATTTTTTCATCAAAAATTATTACTCATAAATTTTTTAGTGTACATCTCATAACTGTTCAATTGAGATATAAATGATAACTGTAGGTCAACAAACTTGAATGTTTACTCTAATATTGCAGTCTTGACAAAGATTTTCATAAAAACCATCAGATCTCCATAAAGTTTTCAAAAAAATAATACTCGGGTACTTTTAACAAGCACCTCATAACTGTAGGTCAACAAATAAAAAATCTGAATATTTTTGATACCAACTGTTACACCGACGACAAAATAGTAGCACATTAGTAGAGCTTCCTGCTGGCATGGTCGACAAAAACTATAATAGAAATTTGCTCCCTGTGGGCCAAGCTATAGTTGAACAACAAATTGGTTACAAGAATCAAAGTTTATCTGTATGTAAAGATAACCAAATATTTTAGATATTTTATAAAGTTTATTACAGAAATCTACTGAACTGAAAAAATCTTGAGCAGCTAAAATTCTTTTACCACACTGGTCCAAACATTACATTATAAATGTGGGAAAATAAAACCATTTTGTATTTTAATACATATTTTAATAATATAACAAATAGAGAATACAAAGCCAAGATTTACAAAATGCTTATGTTTGTACAAAAATTATTTAATTCCATGTCATCAAAACTGTTCCTCAGCACGACATGTGTTGAGCAATAACTTATTAACAAAACTGAATGTAGTACCAGGTATGATCTAAACAATACAAACTCTACTTAAGTGGTACAAAAAGAAACCTATACCACACCTATAAGATTGCATCAATTAGGAGAAACAAATGCATACACATTAATATATATACGTATACACATGTTAAAAAATTTATTGTTATATACTTACAATATCTTGTTACTTTACAGTGTTTAGTTAAATTTTAAAATAGGCAATAGAGAACTATGCCATGGAAAAATGGACTTTTCCTATAATACCTGAGATATATATTTATATATTATACATTATGTATAAAAACACACGTTGATGACATAATAGTGTGATAAAGTATATATAGTGTATGAAAAAAATCAGCCATTTATCCAACTCTTGAAGAAACCCTAATTATAACTAAAGAGTTGTAGTCTTGACTGAATATTGCTTTAAAATTAAATGCCAAATGTGGCTAAATTAACTGTACAAAATTCAAATTATAAAATGAAATAATTGACAAAAAATTGTAATGCTCTTTTACAGCTTCTCACAGAGAAGATTTGAAATATAAAAATTGCAAGCAATACTTCTATTTACCTCGACCAAAGAAGAACATAACGGTTTTATATGCACTTCAACAGCATTAAATAGCAATTGAAAAACAAATGAAAGTGGTCACTATAATTCATCTGATTGACGTGGCCACTATGTCTAAGAAATAGAAATATCGCTCACTACATAGTTTAAACTATTTTTAATATCACATTTGATTACTGCTGAAGTTGGATAAACACAATCCCGGAGCAGTACAAGTGGCACCATCGGAATTATAACTGTTGCCAGGTATCTTATTCACTAAGACATTGCACTTGGAAATGATGCATCACTAACCAGTCTTGCATTATGCAGCGATGGATGGTGGTTCGGAGGCACTTCCTTCTTGTTGGTGTTAATCCATCTTTAGGCAAACGAATGGGTTAACAAGGAACCTGTGGCAGCACTACCAGTAGGGCCTCTCTATAAGACTATGAATTCAAGTGGTTTTAATTAGATTGTCAAACAATAAAAGCTGAACTTCCTTTAAAATTTGCATGTAGTTTAGTAGAGTAAGTGAAAGTAAGTTGGTTAATGTAATATAGAGGGACAGGAGAGGGACACAAGATAGCAAAAAGAAAAGCCGATGTAACGGAAACTCTACTAATCAACGGATTGCCTCTACTGGCAGGTACCACCACCACACCTTTAATTTGCCCCATTGACAACCACAGCCCACCCGAGCTAGAATGGTCTAAATGGGTGATTTTCACAATATCTGAACAAGGGTAATTTTAATCAACATTTTGCGTAGGTTTCGACTTTAGGCCTGACTTCACCACCTCTTCATGACCTCTCCAGCTCGGGTTGTGGGACTGTCTTGTCTTGAAATCGCACGAATTTCAATGTCTTTGAGTGCTCCATCTAGCATCCAGTACCTGTAAAGCATCCAGATTCCATAACAAACAATAATTTTAATTATCCTTATACATAAATCCACATATTGTAAACAAGGAAACAAGGAGCTCTTCACAAAACAATTATTTGACCATAGTTTTTTTAATACAGTTTAAATTGAAGAATCATATACACTGAATATCGAAAATATAGGAACCCAGATTTATTTCCACCCACACAATATCTTAAATTAAGGTCCGATGTATAATGTGAAGAGCTCATTGTTTGGATGAACTATAGGGGCAGAATCATTTTGAATTTGAGTTATTTCAGTATAATAATAAAAATCAAGTTTGGATAAATCAATATATATATATAAATTAGGTTTAGCTTGAATAAAAAGTTTTCAAAAATCTAATTGGTAAAACAATCTGGAAAAATTAATACAATTGGAATTTTTGTTAGTAAACAAACTTTGATGGAGGTTCATTTAATAGCCCATGCTTAGAATTAATTCACACAAGCCTCAACAAACAAGATAGAAAAGTTTCATGCTAGCTCGGATTACTCGTATGAAAAGGTTGCATTAATGTTAGCCTTCTCAATTTGGGTTCAAACAAAGATTGAAGCTATTCCCAAGAAAACAAAAGAAATAACAAAGAACAAAATATACAAAGAGTATTTACAATGTATGTAAAAATAAATAACTTAAATAATTAAAAATAAAACTATCAAATATCTTTCTACTTTTCTTCACCTTGCGGAGATGCATTGAAAATGAGAATTAGTAACGATACTGTCTGGTCACCTTATGAAAACCGATCTAGACACGATCATCCTCCGAATAAAATCTATTCTGTTTAGAGTATCACATTTATAAATATTACATTAAAAATAAACTATTTTCAAATCTCAATAAATATGGCTCAAAACAACAATAAATAAACTATACAAACATAACTATATAAAAACCATTAACAAATTGTAAAAATATATATACAGAACATAACTAGATTTTAACTTATTTGTTTATGTATTTTCCAAATTTGAAGTTAAATTATCATAAATAATATATTTAGTAACTAGAAAATATTTATCTTAATTTTAAATGTCAATCAAACAAATTAGAAGTTAAAAATAGTCAATATAAATTAAAAACAATCATGATTTGAATATTTTTACTGAATTTCTGTAATCAATTGTTTCAGATCGGATATATTCTTCAATGTACAATTTTAAGTTAATTTAATTTTTTGTGACTTGAGCATTAATTCTGCATAACAAAAAACAAACATACATTAGTTGAGAACATGCAAGAAGCACACAACTACCACGAGAAACTATTTCGTCTTATGAGGGAAGACAATAGAAATAATAAAGAAGTTCAGATCATTTATCTCGCATTCCTAGTAGTTGGATCGGCAATAGCACAAGTGAGGTAACCCACACTCAAATAACAGATCTTGCCTCACTTGTGCTATTGTCAATGCAACAAAAAGCCAAGAATGGAAAGTAAAACTATTCTGGAGGAGGAGGTGGTGGTGGAGTAGGAGGAGGAGGCTCGGCAGGTAAGGGCGGGTTTGCGGACGTTTCCGCGGAGAGAATCGGAACGGGTAGTGAGGGAGGCATGTACGCAGGAGGAGGGAGACCCGAGAAGAAGTTTGTGTTGGTGTACCGGGGGGGAGGAGGGAACCTGAAGTCAGGGGGGTGGTGAGGCATGACCTGGTAGTGAGTTTGGTAGACTTGTGGCAGGTGAGGGGGGTGGGGGTGAGGATGAGGATATGGGTATGGCATGCCTGGGTATGGAGCCATCATTGGGCCACCATGTGTGGGGTGAGGATATGGCACATGGAGATTGAAAGGTTGAGAAGGAGGAACAAATGCAAATGAGGCAGGATCTACACCAGTCCTGTTGTCATTAGCTTTAAAAGACTTACGGGGATTGGCGCCCTTTTTTTGTGACTTTGGAATATGCAGTGCATTCTGGTCCTTTTTTGGAGGAGCATTCGCTTTATTAACAGGTTTAGGACTTAATCTAATAGGAGGAGTGTAACTACCAGCAGACGCATCACAAGACCAAGTTTTGGTACCCACCTGAGGCGAATTATGGCGAGACATCTTCGAGGCATGTGTAGGATCTGCCGGACTGTTCTCCCGGTCCCTCTTGCGAGACTCTCGGTCCTTCAGAGTTTCCCTTGGGAGGCGGATTTTCACGCCCGTCGGCGTAGACGAGACGTCTCTTGATCCCAAGTTCCTCATAGGACTAGCGTTAGGAGTGGAATCGGACTTGATCCTAGATTTTGGAATGGTCAGCTTCAGGCTTCCTGAAGAGTTCATCATTGGCGTCGAAAGAGAAGAATTTGAAGAGCTCGGTGTTATCAAATTACTCAATCTTGTTGGCGCAATGTCAGGAGTATTCATCAGTTTATCTTTCGAGATTTTGATTTTCAGAGATCCTGTTGTACTGGTCTCCTCTACATTTCCTATAGAGCTATTACGATGCTTGTCCTTATCCTTTGATCGTTCCTTATCTTTGTCCTTATGCTTTTTATGTTTTTTGTCTTTTTTATGGTCTTTATCCTTATGCTTTTCCTTCTCTTTATCCTTATCCTTATGTTTGTGCTTTTTCTTCTCTTTGTGCTTATGATGATCATGTTTATGCTTTTTATGAGATATAGAGGAAGGAACAATTGGTTGTGCCAGGGCATTCCCATCAACAGTGAGGGGATCTGCTGGTGGAGGCATCAACCTTATCTTTAATGATTGGTCAGGATTGGATTTGACAGCAGCATTAGGAACTCCAGTTGCTTGGGCATTTGGTACTTTCACATTCTGGAAATGACTGTTGGTTGCTGAAGTTGGTATCGAAGACACATTAGTAGATGAAGACACAGAATCTAATTTCAAGATAGGCTCTTGTTTGGAACTAGACAATTGATGTTTGATCGGAACATCTTCCTGCTTAGACGAAGGGGGTTCAGGTATATTGGAAGAATGGTTACCTGAAGCTATGGTGTTCGCCGATTTTGGAGATACGCGGACCTCTTGCTTTTTCCGACTAGATCTTTCTCTAGAGGAGTTGCTAGGTAATTGGGATTGATTATTAATTGTATTACTTCGGTCAGGCACGGCGGCATGATTGGACAAATTAGAACTAGCAGCAGGGTTGCCATTTATAACATGATGTCTACCATTGCTACTATTGGTGTGGCTCGCATGGTGACTGGTCGAGGATTGATCAAACATAGAAGCACCACTGCCATCAAACTCTTTGGGTTTATGCTGAGTGGTATAAGATGATTGACTACTTGTCACAACTTTTGCACTACTACTGTTTACTCGAGCAGTTTGACTATTATTATTAACATGGGGAATGTGCGCCACCCTTTGAGTACCGAACAATATATTGTTTGCAACAGGCGGAGGAGACACGCCACGATGGTGCGTCGGAATATCCGAAATGTCCTCACCCAAAATAGACCTCGTCTCTTCTGGATTGTCGAAAATGTTGTCCGGCGGTACCGCCCCAACACCCAACGGAAGGAAGTCCTTCAGAGAAAAGTCGGAGGAATCATTGTTGAAAATGTAGTTCGACTTGAGTGGATCTTCCTTGGGCTCGGGCTTTTTGCTGATATGACTCGGTATAGTGTTTGGTCTAAGTCTATTATCCAGAGGATATTTGTTGTCTTTCGGAGATATTTTTCCAGTCTTCATTACGTCATTCATTTTCAGATGTTCACTTTTAACGAACTCACTTTTCATAAACTCGGTTTTAACTTCAACTTTCATATTCTCACTTTTAACTTCAGTTTTCATATTTTCTATCTTTACACTTACATCAACTTTTTTGCCATCTTTAGTATCATATTGATAATTAGATTGTATGCTGTCCATTTGATGCCTACTATTAATACTATTATTGTTAATCCCACTCGGAGTATTATTATTACTATGAACAACACTGTGCTTTGAACGATCTTGATGCAACCATTTTCCACTATTCGGATCAACGTGTCCGCTATTATCCAGAGTTCTATCTTGCCTTTCGGCCTCGTTGCTAGCACCTCGCCTGTGATCGTGCCTCTGGTCATTTCTTGGCCAACCGGCATGCTGAACTTCGAGACCCTTGTGGGCAGAGGCCGAAGACGCATTTCTTTGGGGGTGAGAGCTCGAGGATCGATTGGCATGCTCGACGTGGGCTTTCCGCCCTTGGTCGATGGCAGTGGCTGAATGGGACCGACTACTGCTGTGCAACACACTTGGAATTTGTTGATGAGACGGCTGTTGTAGGTGATGACCACCGGTCAGTGAAGCAAGATGCATAGAATGTCTATGATCAACACTGTTAGCAGCTGCAGCGGCGGCCTGTCTCTCTCTATCTCTGCGTTCTTTCTCCCTTTTCTCATTGTATTCCTTCAGATTTATTTTGTGCATAGGCTGCTGAGATTGGTTCTTTGGACCTGGAAGATTAATTAAACAAAACTTTAATATTTTGATAAATGGTGACAAAGAAAAAAATTTACTACGAAGCCACAGTTTATAAATAATGATAATGAAGCCATGGCTTATGTAAAAAAGCAACACAAATATCATCTGAAAATTCTCACCTTGTGATTTTTGCGCAGATTCGAGAGATCGAGAGGAGCCGCCCGACATCTCGCTCGACATTCGGCTCATGCTCATGTTAGAATGCGACATCTCGGGCGTACAGCCGCCCCCGGCGCCTCCGTTGTTGGCGTTGATCAGCTTTTTCAGCTTGTTCGGACACTTCTCCATGACAGCCAGAAACTCGGTGGTGAGAGCCTCAAGAAGTTCCAGAGTGACTGATCGATCTACATACCAATACCAATCCTTGCTGTCACTAACTCTTTGTATCTACGGAAACATGGACGACAAAAATCGAGGGTTAGTTAGAAGATTGTGGTGTAATCAAGAACTATGCATATGTCAAATTTATTTCAATGTAATTACTATAATCGACAACACAGTTTTTGTATTCTTTGTATAATTATTTTTCATTAGTTTTTAAACACAATTACACAAGGAAGATATCAATTTTACTAAACTCATATGGAGAAGAAGTAACTATTGAAATGTAAAGTAATATCTTTTCATATTACCCTACAAAAGATTAGACAAATGACCTATGTAGGTTATCTCGAAATTATAATGTTGAGAACTTGATTGTGAAACTTGACATAATGAACTTATAGAAAGAATATTACGAACATCTGAGCTTTTAAATTATTATACAAAAATTCTATGTTGTATGTACAAAAGCACAAAGTTGTACTCACCTCATAATTGCTCCATTTACAAGCAATGTAAATACAAACACAAGCAACAACAGTTGGTTTGTGCTGGAGACACATGGTGGTCATGTGTAGACTGTAAAAGAAAATGTAAAAGCTTTAGTATACAAGTCTTTGCTTTACATCTTCTACAACTATGACACCATGCAATAAATTGAGCCTTTTGTGTTGCCACATCGGTACTAATTAATTATTTCCACACTTAGATGTGTACCCTAAGGTATGCTGCCATTATGCCATTTAATGGAGCTCCCTTGTGCCGGGGGTAAGCTTAGCATGTATGAATTAAGGGTAGACCGCCACGTTAAAAACTACCCCATCATGGCATTAAGAAGATTAGAATTTTCATTCCATCAAACTCGGCCAAGATGTCACAACAATTGGGTTCAAAAAGCCGTAAGGCTATTTGATGCCACTCTCCTAGTGCTAGAGCACATAGGAGCAAGAATTTAAGAGAAGAAAATGGAAATTCAAGGCCTCTTTCACATCAGTTCAAGTCACTGCAACCGTTTAGGAACCATGGGTCAAACATTCATGACAAGCACATTGTCAATCATTTAATAAAAAGGAGCAATGTCTGAAAAATTTACGATGCCATTTAAATTTATTTTTCACCACAGATTTAATTCTATTTCATAAATGCATTGTAATGCTGACGTTTATCAAAGAATAATTTTCGTCTTTTTATTATAGAGTCAATTGTTTATTTAGATTTGTGATTGCAACAATGGTTTTCATTCCGTAGATAATTTATAGTGGTTTAAATATACAAAGACAATTTTTCATACATTTGCTTTTTTTAACAAAAATGCAAAAAGGAATGATTACATTTTTTTACAAAAAAAAGTTTTCATTTTTTGCATTTAATAAATTGATGATAAATTGAATTTTAAGTTAATGAAATGAATGCGAGTTAGTCCCGTGATTCCGTCAACGTGATCTTGCTCGTCATGTTCATCCGTATTTCATTAAAAACCTAGAAAGAAAGTAAAGATTTTTATTGCAAAAATACAACACATCCGAGGAGGTTCTTCCCTATTTAATGGTTGCAGAAGGCAAAGTTTTATGAAGTATTGGGTGCTATTTTTAAGGGAAATCCTAATTCTCAAAGTAGTTCTCATTCACGGTGCAATTTTTATAGGAGAATCCTAATTTTCAAAGTAATTCTTATTCATGGTGCAATTTTTAAGGAGAATCCTAATTCTCAAAGTAGTTCTTATTCATGGTGCAATTTTTAAGGAGAATCCTAATTCTCAAAGTAGTTCTTGTTCAGTGTATTGTTTGACACAACAACTCTCCGAAATGGTTATTGGCAAATATTGTCGATTATAACAAAAATATTTTACAGCTACAATTTTTTTGTTGTTGCCTAAAAATTACTTGCTGTATCTTTCTTATCAGTGTGTTTACAACAACATTCATTTTAAAGCCTGTTCCTCATAGTTGATAGAATCCATCCTAAAGTTTCAGGGCTCACACCCTGGTCCTAAACTTCATTCTCATTCCTATCAAATGGATGAATAAAATTCTTGTTTTAAATAAACTTTTTTAATTAAAATTGTATCATGATTTAAATGTTATATTATGACAGGTTAGAAACACAATCTATTTCAGTTGTGTTAATATTTTTATAATTATAAATAAAACACAAAAATATTTTTTAACCAGTCATGATACAATATTAAAATATTTATACAATTTGAATCCTAAAAAGTTGTTTCAAAGTTGATCTAAAATGTAACTTGAGTTAAAAAACTGTCAAATTTAGCCAAGAGTCAAAGGAGTCTTATATGAAACGGGTGATCGAAATGACTGAATAGTTAATGAGAATGAATAAATAAATACATACATGCACCCTGTCATTATAATAGAGACAACTTCACCTGAACACTTCAAAAAATAGTGGAACCAAATGCAACACTTCATTTGTCATTCGTCAAAAAATAATTTCATAAGTTCTAAACAAAGAAAAATAATCTCATAATTATGATTGTTAATTATTAATTGCTTGCAAAGCGAAACGAAAATACAAAAAATGATTACTTGATTATTCTCATCAATAATGCATCAATACACTGTTTTTCAATAAAAAATAAACTTAACAATGATATTACAATTTAAAAAGCATCCATTCAACATAAAGGGTCCCAGAGACAGGGTGCTAAAAATATTTAAATTTCAAAGAGGATGATTGGTTTTTAAGTTTTGACTGCAGAAAAGGCCACATTCTGCTAATTTTGGGGTTAAAGAGGACAAAGAACCTTGTTTTCAGCACCATGCCAGGAGATGTGTTCATGTTTGGTATTTGTTCAATTAACATAGAATCAATTATTCTATCCTTAATTTCATAGAATCTAGTAAGACATACAAAGATTATTCACAATTACCATGAATATGTAATTCAGGTTTATTAATTAATACAATTATACCTCTCGAGTGACCAGAGCTTGCTCTTCAAGCTACATGATCTTATGCAATCTTGTGATTGCACAATGGATAAGATTATGTTGATCACATATCTTGAAGAGTGAAGTCTGGTCACCTGAGAGCAACAGTTGAATACATTTATCAATGTTTCTATATTAAGGCATGTTAAATTGTAATAGTATCAGACTTATATTTTCATTGAAAAACAATGGATTAATACACTACCGACAAAGAAGTCAGATGACTTTGAAACATACCAGTCAAAAAGAGGAACCGTTTTTAAATTAATGTAATTGCATCCTATAACAAACTGTTCAGAAGTTCATAAATTCCACATTTCATATGATTATAAAGTTGTTTTTTTTTCAATATAAATTATAATAAACATTTGTTGATCACATCACTCAATGTCACAATATTATAAGCTTGAGAAAACTCCCGAAGATCACCCGGTGTTGCCTCAAGACATTTCAAAAATGGCCTCCACATACATTTCATCATTTTCACTTAAAATTACATACAATATATCATTTTCACTCAAGATTATATACTACATTAAAGATATTGGTTACTTAAATATTAAATCTATTTTAAGCAAGCTTGTTTCAAAAATTAAAAGAAAAATTTTCATAAATTGCAAGAATTGTTTAGCTTTTTTTGTACATGTGAACATAAAAATTCAGACTAACCTGTTAGTAGCCATGAAATACGAAGATTGTGCTAGATCTCTTGTTGCTAGATTTCAAAAAGGCAAAAATTGCCAGAGAAAAAATAATTAGTAATCTTTTAAAACTTCCAGTAAATATAAATGTAATTTCATAGTTTCAGAATGACAAATTTTCAATGCATAACAAAGTGGCCAGAATTTGTACCTTTAACCAACCGACAGCATTTAATGACGTGGGTATGTGGGTGGTCGATGCCCACATCAAAGCCTAGTGTCTGCAACAAGATGTTCTCATTTATCACCAACTCTTGAGCCTTCTCTAAATATGCCTGAAATTCAATAAAAATATTTAGATTAAAATTCCATTGCATGTTGTCTATTCAGGCCAATGCTTTAGGCTTCCACATTGTCCCTTCTAACATTAATTCTTACTATGGAGAAAGTGGCAAACACTATGATTATTCACCTCAGATTGTGTGTCTAATTGCGGGATGTCGCGATGAAGATAATGGTGGGCGACCCTGATCACGTGTTCTAGCTTCCGAGGTTGTTCTTCCACCTTCGCCGCCAAGAACAGGGAGGCTGGTGCGATGGAGTTTCTATGAAATCTTGTGAATGGATGATACATGTAGAACCGATGCATATATACAATGGCGGTGTTTATAACCAATTGGTTACTGGAAAGAAAATGTTAAGGAAAATTAGTTTAAATTTAATGCAAGCAACATTTTTTTTAAACTAATATCTGAAAAATGTTTTGGGCATTACATTAACAGTTTTATGAACTATCTAGTCTAAAGAAATGTCTTAAAAACTCAAAAAGGACAAAAATTTAGCAATGTATTTGCATGGCAATATCATAAAATAAAATTATGATTTTCATTCAAATAGCTATTATAGAAAAACATTAAAATCGCTTTTCATTGGAATAAACACTATTGGTGTATTGTCAAGCTTTATTTAAATAGGATAATAAAAATATTGCAGCTTGCCAGATATTCCGAAAATAAAGAGTATTTATTTGCAAGATGCATTTTTTAATCAACTTGTTATAGAAATTTTTTTAACTTTAAGTGTGACTTGTCAAACAAAGATAAAGACTAAGTTTCCATCTTGCATACTATATAAATTTTGTATTACATTATAAAAGTGTATTTATAAAATTATCAAAAAAAGTGACACTAGTTTAAAATAAATAGTAGATAAAAATATCAAGTTAGTTACTTATGAATTAAATCTGTAAAATAGGGATTCTAATTTATATTTAAACATTTTCATAACAATTATGTTTTCTCGTTATTCATCTGCTGAACTTCGTCATTTTGTTGGAGGAGTTCAACTAGATTTTCGAGACCTTGGAACAAAGCTACAGATTGGTTGGAGAAAATATTCAACAAGAATGAAAACATTTAATCAAATGGCATCAAAATATTTCTTTTTGAACCAAAATATTCTAAACAAACTATTTAGATTTACACAACTTGTGAAGAATAAATTTTAGTACATAACTATGTTGTGTCACTAGTCAGTAGAAATGTTTTTAAAAAGAGATATCGGACAAATTGGCGATTAGTTCAATAAAAACAAGCACGAGTAAATTATATGCATTAAAGCTGTGTTTGTATGTTAAAAGTTTTCTCAGCTTGTGTAATTGTTGAATGCAATGTTATACATTATTACAGGTACTATCCTGTTATCGCCCCACCACTCCAAAATTAGGATAGGTTAATGTGGTTTAAGTAATCGTTTTTTTTTAACTCCGGTGATACATAAGTGTAATTGCTAACTCCATCTTATGTAACATCAGTGATACAAAACAAGTTAATACATTTATACAGGCAAATATTTGTCTGTATAAATGTATTAACTTGTTTTGCATCAATGATGTTACATAAAATGGAGTAAGCCATAATACTTATGTATCACCGGTGTTACAAGTAACGGTTAACAGGTTAACTGTCCTAAATAACTCAATAATGACGCCATGAAATTGTTCTCCCTTGTAGCCGGGGTATCACGTGACCAATAGTACAATAGAACTCCTGAGAACCGGACAAAACCGAAGTCCAGATCTCAGGAGTGATACTGTACTATTGGTCACGTGATACTGTATAGGGATTGAATGTGATTGAAGGAACTTTACGTTTTTCATCTGAGCGAACGCAAACGAGTTAAGAAACAGACGAGCTATTCTGGTGGTTGAATTTAACATTAGAAAATCTTCCTTAATTACATGTCAATCAACTTCATATTTTTGTATTGTACAAATACATCTTAATTGCAATTTTGATTTTTTTTACAGCAGCAAGTCCTGGAAATTCCAAAACATATTTATTTATTTGAAAATACTCAGGTGAATAAATCGTTTTAAACAAACACATTCAGATGAATAACTTTTTTTAAACAAACATATTCAGGTGAATAGTATTTTTTAAACAAACATATTCCACATTTTTAAAGAAGACTACATGATAAAGACAAGTTTAAAATAAATTCATCTTGCTATTTAAAAAAAATATATTTAAATTCAAATACATTTTTTTAACATATACTTCCAATCTATCAAGCTTTACAAAGCAGAAATCCAAATTTAAAATATGATATATGTACACAAAGGTATGCAATTCCATGAGTTTTATTTGTATACATATAAATCATATTTTTCAAATGTATATTTCTAAGAGGATTATAAACCTACCATCATTTTAGGGATTTATATTAAACTGTAAAGATAACCACCTACGAGTGAAATTAAAAAAAAAATATTAAACTGTAAAGATAACCTACGAGTGAAATTTAAAAAAATGGAATATTTTTTGATAAAAGATGAAATTATTTCTATATTAAAGGGTAATTTAAAAAAAAAGGAACATTTTTTGATAAAAGATGAAATTATATTTTTATATTAAAGGGTCCGTCAATCACGCTTAAAAACGTTGTATTTCTATCTTATTGTTGTCTACTTTAGCCTTGTAGTTTGATGACCTTGAAGCTTAGATTTTTATTCAGTGTACAAATATTTTGTATTCCTCATGTGAAGAAAATGAACAAAGTTATGTTGCCGATATTATGACAAGGTTATGTTGACGATATTATGACAAAGCTATGTTGACGATATTATGACAAAGTTATGTTGACGATATTATGACAAAGCTATTTAACGACATTATGACAAAGCTATGTTGACGATATTATGACAAAGCTATGTTGACCATATTATGACAAAGTTATGTTGACGATATTATGACAAAGCTATGTTGACGATATTATGACAAAGTTATGTTGACGATATTATGACAAAGTTATGTTGACGATATTATGACAAAGTTATGTTGACGATATTATGACAAAGTTA
>JARUHE010365505.1:0-17583 GCA_031471125.1 Archaeomysis grebnitzkii
GTGTGTGTGTGTGTGTGTGTGTGTGTGTGTGTGTGTGTGTGTGTGTGTGTGTGTGTGTGTACATATATGTGTGTGTATATATGTATGTGCGCGTGTGTGTGTATGTGTGTGCGTGTTGTACACGAAAAACAAGTAGCAAACCCACAAAACCAAGCTAACTCAAACTAACTGTTGTGTCTTCAATTAAAACGTTAAGTACAAAGACACAGCACGTGTGATCCACACAGCAACAGTACTTGTGCTGCGACGGAACAATATAATAGCAATAAAAAGTCTATTCAAGACAACAACAAACAAGAAACAAACCTATAAACCTAAGTGAAATTTATGCGTAATTCACCAACCTACAACCTTGAGCTGAATATTGCCTTTAGTTCTTTTTTATCAAGTTGATAAATATTTTTTTTAAAGCTACACATTTATCTTGTGGCACAACACCAACTACTGTAGAGTAGACGACGTTGTTTTTCATTCATTGTAGTTACGTTCATTATTTAAAGCTTTAATAAACTCGAATTACATCTCGAGCTATTTAGTAAAACCTTGAACTCTTGTATTATTATTAGCATAACGCTTTTACATATTATTATTATTACAAATATTTTTATTATTATTACTAATATTGTTATTATTATTAGCAATTATTACTAATATTGTTATTATTATTACCAATTATGACTAATATTCTTATTATTATTACCAATAGTATTGTTATAATCATTAATAATGTTGCTACTATTATTAACAATACTATATCATTTTATCATGAATAATCCTTTAAACATTTTTACTAATCGAAAAAAATATAATTGTGGAGATATTTTTCTATATTGAAATGGTAAATAAACATTATTGGGAATAGTGGCATATAAATATGAAAAATTTATATATGATTAATGTTATCATTCATTTTTTAATATTAAAACACGAAAACATGACAACCAAACATTTTCAATAATGTTTTGGAATGTTCATAAAACGAACTACATTAAAAATACCGGTGATAAAAAATAGTAACGCTAGCACCGGTAATGAAACAACAATAATAACCATACCGGTAATAAGAAAAAAATAATATAAAAAGTTGTAATACGATAATAATAATAATAACAATACCGGTGATAAGGTAATAATAACAACACCAGGAAAATTATAACAATACCGGTAACAAGATAACAACTATAACAATATCGGGAACAATTCAACAATACTGGTAGTAAGATAAGAATAATAATAATACGCTAATAAGATAACAACAGTGATAACACCGTCAATAAAATAACAATAATAACATTACTGGTAATAAAATAATAAGTGATAATACCGTTAACAAAATAACAATAATAACATTACCGGTAATAAAACATGATGATAATAACAAAACCGGTAATAAGATAACAATAATTAAATTAAAAAAAAAACGAAAAATTTGAAAATGAAAAAAGATTTAAAATATTCATTGAAATCGATTCGTCTAGACTGGACAAACAAGTGAAATATTTTTGGAAAAAATTATTTTAATAAAAAATTATTTAGAGATAAAAAGTTTTTGATAGCAACATAAAAGTTTGGTTGACGTTCAACAACTTTAGTTTTATGTTTTTTAATTTTTTACTTTGATCGCACAAGTCCCTTTTCAGTTCAATTTGGTTGTTTAACTTGGTACGCTTATCTAGTACTTTTGGGGGAAAATTACTCGATTTTAAACTACTTTTTTGGGGAAATTCCTCGATTTGAAAATATCTTTGGGAAAATTACTCTATTTTAAACTACTTTTGGGGGAAATTACTCGATTGAAAACTACTTGTATGGGTGAAATTACTTGATTTGAAATTACATTTGGGGAAAACTACTAGATTATTAATTTATTTATTATATGTTTCGGAAAATTAATAGATTAGAATAAGATTTATTTACACTCTAGTGAAGAATGCGATGATTTATCCTAGATTCAATAGAATTAAAAACAATGCTAAATTTCGGTAACATCCGATATATTTCAACGTTACGTAATAGCGTGATGCGACAATGTACACAAATATAGAAAATATATCCCCTATCAACTCCCGCACACGTGTAGGGATTCTTTTTGAAGGGAAGGGTCACTTATTCGGTCAATAGTGTCTTTGTTGTTCCGAATATTGTATATTGTGGCCGTTTCGAAGCTCGAGTGAAATGACAATCAACAATTTAGAATGTAAAACATAAAAAAATATATTTTACGTTAATTATAAAAACGTATTTGTTCGATTAGTGAATTAATTTGATCAAATTGTTTCTACATTTTGAAATTAAATTCACTAAAATTAAATTTTTGTATTGGACGCCGAAAAAGAATAGAAACCATGTTTGATTAATACCTTAAAACAAAAATTCGAAACTAATTTAAACAAGTGGTTGCACCAATACCTTCAAATCGCAAATGCGCATTTTTTGGGGCCAAAAGAAAATGTTGAAAACTAATTTTCATAGGTACCAAAACCCAAAAAGAACAAAATGTCAGAAACATCAAAGTGTTGGTAAGGTGAACACGATTTGTCGTTGGAACACCTTTCACTGGATTTAATTACCATCGTAAGGTTTACATCGCAGTGCCTGACACTCAAATGACACTGTTGGTGGATGTGGGACGTCATAATTATGTTGGTAGATGTGTGACGTCATAACTATGTTAGTCGATGTGTGACGTCATAACTATGTTAGTCGATGTGTGACGTCATAACTATGTTAGTCAATGTGTAACATCATAACTATGTTAGTCAATGTGTAACATCATAACTATGTTGTTAGATGTGTGACGTCATAACTAATTTTTAAAAACTTAAAACTTTTAATTGGGAAAAGAACTTTAAAAATAATTTTCAGCATTTGTAGAGAGAGCTCTGAAAATGTCTTGAAAATATCTTCAAATCAAATAATTTTTTTAAGTTTTTTATTTTATAAATAGATAAAAAGATAAAAATAGTCCACTGTACCTGTAGGTCTAAATGGCGTAAAAACGCCTGTATAATCACATCGCTCCATCGTTATCATCTCCTGTAAGACAAAGAACAAAATTAGTAAATATTTAATTTAAATTATTTTTCAAGTTTATTATCATTATTTTACGTAACTTTTTTAATGAATACGTCTTAAAATAATTAAACAATTGTTATATTTTACTTTACAAATAGAGAAACAGAGATATATATAGATAATGAAAGATAGGAATGCAGAATATTAGAAGAAAGAGAGGATGAAATAGAGTAGAGAGAAGAGATAAAGACAAAAAGAATTAGCGAACATATAGGGGAGAGAGAGAGAATGACAAAAAAGAGAGAAAGGGATGACATGCTATTCAACATTACAAATATTAAGCAATTACATCGTTGGTTTTCCAATGAAAGGTCAAAGTTCAAAATTCGATTATTTAAAAAAACATATTAGATCGTTTTTCAAAGATAAATACAAAATCAATCTTTGATTTTAAAAGAAAAATGTTTGAATTAATTAGCTTAAACAAACTGATAAAACTTTAAAAGTTGTTAAACGTTAAAAATATATAACTAATTTATAATTTTCTAAAAAAATCATAAGAATTTATTTTAGTAAAACAATTAACACAAAAATAATAACTACAGAAAAGTAGTGTTCATAACTGATCACGGTGAAGTTCTCGAAGTATTACTGAACACCTCCATAACAAACATAAGTAGTAAGTACGCTTAACATTTCCGATTTTGTAATTCATTGTTGAATAATAATTACACATCGTCATCGTCGAAGCATTATAGCTTTGGAATATTTAACGAAAGTAAGTTCGCGTGTGTAGAATAATCGATAGTAGATCTATAGGCCTAAAACACACCGAGTTACTTGGGGTGACACATGGTAACAGTGTTGCTATTAGCTATGGTGTGTTGTTGTCGATACAGTATTTGTTTTTGTTGTTGTTGTTGTTGTTATTTGTTTCGTGTTTGTGTTGTTGTCGATGCAGTATTTGTTGTTGTTATTTGTTTCGTGTTTGTGTTGTTGTCGATACAGTATTTGTTTCGTTTTTGTTGTTATTTGTTTCGTGTTTGTGTTGTTGTCGTTACAGTATTTGTTTCGTTGTTGTTGTTGTTATTTGTTTCGTGTTTGTGTTGTTGTCGTTACAGTATTTGTTTCGTTTTTGTTGTTGTTATTTGTTTAGTGTTTGTGTTGTTGTCGATGCAGTGTTTGTTTTGTTTTTGTTGTTGTTGTTATTTGTTTTGTGTTTGTGTTGTTGTCGTTACAGTATTTGTTTCGTTTTTGTTGTTGTTATTTGTTTAATTTTTTATTACAGTACTTGTTTTATTTATTGTTATTGCTTTTACAGTATGTGTTTTGCTTTTGTTGTTTTATTGTTTCGCTTTTTTATAACAGTACTTGTTTTGTTTTGTTGTTGTTATTGGTTTTCGTGTTTTTGTTGTTATTACAGTATTTATATCATTTTTGTTGTTGTTTTTATTTGTTATGGCTTGTTTTTGTGTTTCTGTTATTGTTTGTTGGGTGTTGCTATTTTTTATGTTGTCCTTAGTTTTAGTTTTTTTGTTCTTGTTATTTGTTTTAGTGTGGTTGTTTTTGATATTTGTTTTACTGTTGCTCTTCTTGTTGTTAGTTTTAGTGTTGCTGTTCTTGTTTTTGTTTTAGTGTTTTTGTTCTTGTTATTTGTTTTATTTAGTGTTGCTTTTCTTGTTGTTAGTTTTAGTGTTGCTGTTCTTGTTTTTGTTTTAGTGTTGCTGTTCTTGTTTTTGTTTTAGTGTTGCTGTCATTGTTTTTGTTTTAGTGTTGATGTTCTTATTATTAGTTTCAGTGTTGCTATCTTTGGTTCGTCTTTGCATAGTGTTATTATTACTCCTATTATTTTCGTTGTATTGTTATTGCTATTTTGAAATTTGTTGTTGTTATTGTTTTAGTTGCATCTATTGTTTTCAATCTAACTGAAAAAGTGTTTTCACTTAATAGTTATTAGTCCAATAATAATCAATTAACCTTCTCAGTTGAGGTTTTGACTTTTATACAACAAAAAAACATGTAAACTTCCCCAGAAGTGGGTCGCTAATAACTTGTAGTGTATTAGGTAATAATAATAATAGCAATAATAATAATAATAATAATTAATAATAATAACAATAGCATTAATAATAATAACAATAATAATAACAACAATAGCATTAATAATAATAACAATAATAATAATAATAATAAGTAGGTCGCTAATACCTTGTGGTGTATTAATAACAATTCAGGGAAAACTAAAAGAAATTGTTGATGTGTCGTAAAACAAATGAAATCATGAACACAAATTTCGTTGGAATTACGTTATTTTAAAACATAAATTATGTTCACGTAAAACAAGGTTTTAATTGGATCGACAATAGCACAAGTGAGGTAAGCTCTCTGTTATTTAAATGTGGGTTGCCTCACTTGTGCTATTACGAATGTTCAAAGTTAAATTGAAAAACATTTGAATTAAAAATCTATCAAATTTCACAAAACAAACGATAACAACGTATCAAGTTTTTGACTAGTCTATCAAATAAAATGATTTTCACATCCGGTGTATGATGAAAAACTAACAAATAAAAGGTAAAATATCAAACGAAATTAAATTTATACAAACAATGAATGAACAATGCTGTCATTGATAAAAAAATAGTTTATTTTCTATCCAGTATATTGCATTGAAATATATCGACACCCATCCAAACCCATCTGCTTAACCCATAACCTTGTATATCGTCAGATAATTTAATAAACATTTACGGTAATTTAAGTTAATAATAATTGCAACAGAAAATAAAATTAAATAAAGTTGAGTGGCTAGCAACCCGTCCAGAGTATTACCACGCCCTACAAAGGCATTAAAAATATTTGTGCCTTTAATATAATGACCAAAAACCTGTCTGAGAATGTATTGAAGTACATTAAAGGCTTTGAATGAAGTACTCGTTCATGCTATATCGGTCAGCACAGGCTATGCAGTGCTGTGTCCAACATATAAATGCTAAATCAAATTGGAAAACTAGATTACGAAGAACATTTATACAGATGTTGATGTTAAACGGAATAAAATAAAAACAACAACCAAGAGTAGTTCATAGAACTGTACCTTACGTCTCTGCTAATAATGTTAGCATAAGGATTTGGATGAGTTAGACTTGACACTATAACCATTTCGTGTAACACCAGTGTTACATCAGTCTAATGGCTTAGTCCATATTATGTTACACCAGTTATACAAATTAAGTTAGTTATGTTGTAATTACTTTATACAGGTAACTACTACACTTACTAGTTCCAAAAATAGTGGTTAATCCATTATCTCTACACATGGATGGGACATTATCTCTACAAGTAGATATATCCACAAATATATAATACAATGTATCCAAGCGTGGATAGCACAATCTAAGAGTGGATGGCACAACCTATTTAAGAGTGGATAGCACAACCTATCTATGAGTGGATAGCGCAATATATCCACCAATGGATAGCAGTATCAAGGAGAAGGGAATTGGAGAAATTCCACATGTCGCAATGATCTTTCGAAAAGGTCAAAATTTCACTTTATTTGTTTAGATTTTGGGAAATGATTTTGAACGAATTGATTTGAGTTTGTTTAGACAAACCATTGATTAAATAATTGTATTTATTTTAAAATAATAATAACTATTATAAAATAATTTCAATGTTTCTCTAAATTTAGAACTTCATAGGACAAGCTAACCCAACAAACTAACTAATCTTGAAACTATCTTAACGTTCTGAGGTTGTAATAGGATCTTTACGAACTAAAAAGAACTAAAAAGAACTGAAAAAATAATTGGAGGTTTTTATAGGACTTTATATAACCATATAAATTATATAACCATACAACCATATAAATTATAACCATATAACCATATAACCATATAAATTATATAACCATATAACCATATAAATTAAAACTATATAACCATATAAATTATATAACCATTCGTCAAACTTAGAAAAACCACTAACCTGACAAACTTAATACGAAGGTTTTTTTATAAGATACATGTGTCAGGCTAGCATAGTATGTTGATTTCAAATTTGGTGAAAATTTTATAATTTTTTTGTTGAAATTTTCAATTAAGTTTTTTAAAGCTCCTAAAGGTCCTAAGACAATCCCATTTTTTGGGGTACGTTATGTTTGTTTCAAAAGGATTTCTGGGCGGAGTGATTTTATATTGAGAACTAAAGCAAAAAATCAATTAATGCAATTAATGACAGTGCTTTAAAACCAATATGATGACGAAAAAGATAACATAGATAACGAAAGATAAATTAATTTGTGGTTAATTAAAATATTGCAAAAATACAAGAAAAAAACAAATAGAACAAAATTGGATATACATGTAGAGTAAAATCCTCTAAACTGCAAATATCCTGTTTATCTCAAGGAAACGTAAACACAAATATTAAATTAACGCTGAAAACATTCGACTAACTGTTTATGTTTAGGATAGTCAGAATTGACATCATAATATTGACTAACCTTTGATAGCAGGGCACACTTTTTGTTGATTCAATCAATTTTCTTGTGATTCAATCAAAATCGCATCACATTGATACAATGTGATATAATTTTGATTCAATCATACGAAAAATGATTGAACCAACAAAAATGTGTGCACTGCTAACAAAGGTTAGTCAATTTGATGATGCAAGTTTTGACTATCCTAGACATAAAAAAGTTAGTCAAGTGTTTTTAGTGAAGGTTTGTTTTCAATACTATTTAAATATTTTTTCATTGTTTCTTTAATTTTCAACATTAATGTGTTAAAAAAATACGTGAGTAAAAACAAAATTTAATAAATATTCTACAAAGAGAAATATTCTGAATTAAAAAAACTAAGTTTATGTAAATTAGGAACTAAAATAATTTATATTGAATTTTTAGAATAAAGATAAAAAAGCTTTAAATATAACCACCATTTAAACATATTCAAACACATCAAACAACATGGTCTTGAAAGCCTGTCAAGATTTGATCTCAATAAAATATAAATATATTATTATAGCACTAACACTAATTTTATTACTAACACTAATAATGATTGTAACACTAACATTAACGATGATGGTATTGTTGGAAATAATAATAATGTGTTTAGTATTAGTTACAATGATAATATCATTGCTATTAGAAAAACATTAGTAGTAGTATCTAGTGTTAATAAAAATAGCAATACTATTAATAATTTTGATATTACTAGCTGTAAAATTAGTATATACTAAACAATACTAACTGTAATTCTGGTAATAGTAACAGTAATAAGAGTATACTAATACACACTTAACTAGTGTAACTATTCAATATAATTAAATGCACTGTTCAGATTGAGCAGTTTTATCAGTTTTGAATATAATTGTTTATTGTTTGAACTTTTTGTTTTATATTAATAATTATTTCGTTATTAATCATTATTATTTTTATTTGTTACTAGTATTAATTGCTGTTAAAATGTTATAGTAATTTTTTATTATTAAAACAGTTCGGAATTATTATTATTAAAGTTTGTGTTCAGAACTATTATTAATATTATAATAATAATAATAAACTATTATCAATATTACTGTTGTTATAATAATAATTATTACTATTATGAATTAATAATAATTATTACTATTATGAATTAATAATAATTATTACTATTATGAATTAATAATAATAATAATAATAATAATTGGTATTGCATAGTGCCGAGGCACTCTCTTTGTTGCATAAAAACTACAAACTATAATTTTTATTCAACGGATTATTCTATAGTCGCGTGTTTACCCACTCGATCAAGAGGTACGCACCGCCCAGTGCCCACCAGGTTTGAGCGAGCATTCTATAGTCGAATGTTCGCCCACTCAATCAAGAAATACCCACTGCCCACCAGGTTTGACCGAACATTCTATAGTCTTATGTTCACCCACTCGATCAAGAAGTACCCACTGCCCACCAGGTTTGACCGAGCATTGGCACTTGTTCAATTCTGCTGAACGGCGTGACACGAGAATTCAAAATTCGTTTGATGGCTCTGGTGTGACAGAATCGCAGTGCCAAGGAGTGCCAACCAAGACACTCGTGCTACAGAGGTGCCAATCATCTATATTGGACGAGTGATTGTATGAGTAATAGC
This sequence comes from Archaeomysis grebnitzkii, assembly GCA_031471125.1. Classification (NCBI taxonomy): domain Eukaryota; kingdom Metazoa; phylum Arthropoda; class Malacostraca; order Mysida; family Mysidae; genus Archaeomysis; species Archaeomysis grebnitzkii. The sequence goes on from JARUHE010365505.1 coordinate 9,159, forward strand.
AATGACAACAGGTGATGATAATGTAAATGATAATAACAGTTGAAATAAAAATTCAGGCAATAACATTTGATAATAATAAAACAACAGTTAATAAGTAACTGAGTAATAAATGATCAAATACCATAACTAGATAAATACGTAATAAATAAACAAATAAATAAATCAACAAAAACATAAATACAAATGACAGAAAACAGGCGATAGATAAAAAGATAAACAAATATGAAAAAAATAAGTAACAGTCGACCATGAATAAAAATAAATCATGTTGAAAAAGATAACCTAAATGACAAACACTTGTTACAATTCCTAAATATTTATTAGTGAGAACTGTTATTATTCAATAATCAATTTAACAAATGTGTAAAAAAAACTGTAAAAAATTATTACATTTAAAAACTCGATTTTCCCCACTTTTGAAAAAATTTAGAACTTCATTTCTAAATGATATTAAATCATTAATTCATTACGTTTATCATAAATTTGATCAACATTTTGCACATTGCATGAAAACTAGATTTTTCGCAGAACATACTTGTATGCATGACAGGTTCATAGACAGAAATTAGCCGCATAAATTTAAACTGGGGTGTTCACCACCCATAAAATAAACTATTCATGCAAAACATCGACAAAACTGCTAAGACGTCAAAAATAAAAATTAATAAAACAGTTATTTCAGAGGTAAAGTTTACAGAATTTTGGATTTAAATAGTTATTCTTAACTTGATCAATCGTATAGAGAAAACGGAGCTAGCCTAGAAAACAGGTGTCCACAGGGTTATGGTTATCACATAAATGTTTAGTGACTTTATGCAGCCATTGTAGTATGCAAGTTTATATGTTCGATCCCACCACCAACCAAAATACAATTATTTATTTGCGGACGAATGAGTCCAACCCTAAATAAAGAGAGCGAGAGAGAGAGCGAGAGCGAGAGAGAGCGAGAGAGAGAAAGAGAGAGAGAGAGAAAGAGTGAGAAAGAGGGAAAGAGAGAGAGAAAGAGAGAGAGAGAGAGAGGGAGTGAGAAAGAGAGAGAGACAGATGCGAGTTCCACCTAGTGAAGGGGAGTAATAGTTCAAGAGGGGGTATCGGGGTGGGGTTGGGAGGGGGTAGAATGGGGGAGAGGTGGCACTCGCAACCTGACCTCGCCTGTAGCAAGAGATGAGTTCTCTCCTCGCAGCTCAATTCGAAAACTGAGGCACGGTGTTCAGGATGGGTTTTGGTGGTGTGGTGGCGAGGAACAAGTATTCGAGGTGTTGAGGAACAATTATTTGAGGTGTTGAGGAACAAGTATTTGAGGTGTTGAGGAACAAGTATTTGAGGTGTTGAGGAACAAGTACTTGAGGTGTTGAGGAACAAGTATTTGAGGTGTTGAGGAACAAGTACTTGAGGTGTTGAGGAACAAGTATTTGAGGTTTTGAGGAACAAGTACTTGAGGTGTTGAGGAACAAGTACTTGAGGTGTTGAGGAATAAGTACTTGAGGTGTTGAGGAACAAGTACTTGAGGTATTGAGGAATAAGTGTACCAGATGTTGAGGAACAAATGTACGAGATGTTGAGGAATAAGTATTTGAGGTATTGAGGAATAAGTATTTGAGGTATTGAGGAATAAGTATTTGAGGTGTTGAGTAAGATTTTTGTGGTGGGGAGGTGTAAGTCGAAATACTGACTAAAGTTTTTCAATGTTTATGAGGTGGTAATAAACAGAAGTTTGAGGTGGGTTGAAAAACAAGATGGCGATGCAAAGGAAGGCAAAACAAATTATTTAATTTCGCAAGGATTGTTTTTCAAACTCGACTTTCAGGTTTCGTGCCAGATGTTCCAGGATTTGTTGCGCAAGAATGTATTGGCAACCCATTAAAACCTAAGCAAGTGTTGCCATAATGTTTGTTGCTCATGAATGTAATGGCAACCCTTTAAAACCTAAGTAATTGGTGCCCACGAATGTATTGGCAACCATTTTAAGCATAAGCAATTCTTGCCATAATAATTGTTGCCCTAAGAATGTATTGGCAGCCCATTAAACCCAAAGAAATTGTTGCCATAAAGACTAAAATACATTACAGTTTGTATACAAAAATATTGTGTATTACAAACGTGTCTACCTATACAGTAAAAAAAACAATTGTTCATATAAAACCTAACATACATAATACTTTATTTTGAAAAAAAACACTTCATTATATGCAACTAGTAATCCATGCAACGGGTCAAATGTCGCGTAATTATTCAGTAACTGTATGTAAAGAAATTCATAAAAAAAACATAAAATTGGGAAAATTCAATCAAAATTTTTCTATATAGAAACTTATCTGTTGGTGCGTGAGTAAATATAAAAATAATTAGTTTCATAAAAAATCTAAATAAACCTAAACACAAAATCTAAATAAACCTAAATAAAAATCTAAATAAACCTAAATACAAAATCTAAATAAACCTAAATAAAAAATCTAAATAAACCTAAATAGAAATCTAAATAAACCTAAATAAAAATCTAAATAAACCTAAATAAAACCTAAATAAAAAATCTAAGGCCCATATAAACAATGTCAATAAAGAAGGTGATAAAGTATCAATTAGTGAAAAAGTCACCATAGAAACTATTTATGTACAGTGCTAGGCACATCAATCTGGATATGCACATAGGAGAATTGATCTATAAGATTTAGACTAAACCTGGGCCAAAGACATATATTCAAACATTTTGTTGTAATTTACAGTGAATAGGAAAGAAGCTTAAGATAATGTTGGTATGGAATGAAATACAAAAATGTTAGAATTAAAAAGAAATGCATTAAAAACGTCAGATTGATGATATAAATTTAATTACCAATCTATTGGTGCATAATCAAATATGAAACAAATCTTTATTTAAATGAACCAACCCTATTTAGACAGGGACAACATAAATGCCACTACTACGTTGCCATACAGCAATAAATTAGAGTTAGTATTGAAAATAATACCTTACTGTACTATATATCCCAAAGTAAAAAACCTTGCAATTGCGAATACAGTTTCAAATTATTCAATCAGCTTTATAAATAAAACATAAGTTAGAGTATTTTGTTTATTGATGTTTCCCCAAATAAAACAATCCCCTAAATAAAATAATCCCCCAAATAAAATAAAACCCCAAATGAAATAATTTCCAATCATACATTTGCATGATCATTTAGTTGAGGAAGACTCTTATTTCTTGGGCGATAGTACCTCCCGAATGTAACCATTCACCCGCTGATGAGTTAAATCGTCTGTAAATTCAATAAGAGTTTAACAAATTGTCTTCATGATGGCCAAGCTATCAGCAAACAAATATTTGTAATATTTTATACATCGACTGCTCACCATTGGAACATGTGTAAATTGTGTATGTACCTTAACATATGTATCGCCAATAGCACAAATGAGGCAGGCCCATTCGAATAACATCGAGCTTACCTCTCACTTGTGCTATTATCGATCAATCTGATGTGTGACTATCTTGCCTACTCCATTTCTGTTTATTTTTACTAACGTTAAAAATAACTAATCAGACGTTACAGGTGGGAGTTGTTCAAAAATAAACTGTCCCTTCATATACAAACCACCAATACCAACCCAATAGCTATTCAACACTGAATCAAATTATTTTATGGGCAACGAATAATAAATTTGAATACATGTTCTAAATATTTATATCAAGGTGAAAGAAAGGTCTCCCTGTGCGAAAACACAATGTAGATGCGACAGTATCTAACAGGTGCTTAGCTAAATATAAACAGTGTTTATACGATAATAAAATAAAAGTACATTAACAAATTGATACACAATAGTAAAATATATAAAAATGGATTTATAATAATTGTTGTAATGGCTCATAAATAAACTTTCTGAAGAGTTCTAGTCATTAATTCATATTTCATGAAATATTTCCCCCATAATACCAGATTTCACGAAAATCAAATGAAACATACCCTTACAAATACAAAAAATCACACACAACGACTTTGTCAACTAGAATCCATCCGATGTTGCTACATGGTTGACAAAAACAGTGCCAAGCATATCCATAGGCTATAAATCACTTCTAAAGTAGGAGGTCGATTGCACGATCAACTGGTCCACAGACCTTGACCATACCAAGTGGTTGACAGCCTAGGTAATACGATCAGTGACTATGAACCATAAAAACACTTGCCTCACATAACCACTTAATGCAATATGATAAGTTGTAAATATTGTTTTTAAGTTTTTTAACGATCAGACATATATGCATTATAAATAGTCTTCTGTAATCCTCTCCCTCTCCCTTTTCTCTCTCTCTCTCTCCACTCTTTCTTTATATCTTTTTTAAAGTTATTCAGGACTAGCACATTCTGCAAGGTCACAAGTGTTGGAACAATTTTCACGGCTCATTCACTAAAAAGTTGAATCATTAAACTCAAATAAATATAATTTCAAATAAAAGCTGCGCCTGTCAACTCCTTCATGGATTCAAAATTAGGCGATGTATAATAACTAATAAAATATATTTTGAACGCGTGAATAATAAATAATTGAATTATTATTATAGTTGGAAGATCCATAGAGGAAAACTGGTAGTAATATACTCAGCAAAATGGCAAATACGTTGTCAACAGCGTCCCAATGACCTTGTCCAAAAAAGATTTCGTTTTTCACGCACAACAACCATTGATCATCCGAACTTAATTGTTGGACATGTGATCGCATAGACATTGTTGAGGTGAGGGGACGAGGGAAGGGGAAAGAGACCAGGTGGCAACCCGCCAACAGTCCCCTCACAACTCATGTGACATCCCAACGTCACTCACACATCTGCCCTCTCGATGTGGCTGCCATTTTGAAACACCAATACTCGATGTTCATAACATGGAAAGTTTATTTCGATATCCTTAGGTACCATTCAATGTATTTTGGGTACCATCATATACATCTTCCAATATCATAGACACATGAACAAAGTATCTTTAGGTACCATGATATACATCTTCCTATATCATAGATACATGAACAAAGTATCTTTAGGTACCATGATAGACATCTTCCTATATCACAGATACATACAAAAAGTATCTTTAGGTACCATGAAATACATCTTCCTATACCATAGATACATGAAAAAAAGTATGTTTAGGTACCATGATATACATCTTCCTATACCATAGATACATGAAAAAAGTATGTTTAGGTACCATGATATACATCTTCCAATACCATGGAAAGTATCTTTAGATACCATTCAATGTATATTTGGATACCATCATATACATCTTCCTATACCATAGAAAGTATCTTTAGATACCATTCAATATATATTTATACCATGAAATACATCTTCCAATACCATAGAAAGTATCTTCAGATACCATTAAATGTATCTTCCAATACAATGGAAAGTAACTATACATAACCAATAAACTCTAAAAGTTGTTAAACATTGGAAGAAAGTATTTGAGATGCCATGAAAAGTACTTATAAACATCCTCAAAATAATCATCAGTTAAAATGAAAATTATGTATGAAATACCATGAGAGTATCTTTAAAAACCACGAATAAGATATACAAATATCATGAAAAGTATCTGTAAATACTATTAGATTTGCAATTACAAATGATGAAAAAAACTTTAAAATATGAATAAAACCAACAAAAGAAGATTAGTGGTATATACAAATAAAACCACAGCATTAATCAAGTATGCTACGTATATAAAAATCAAGACAACATATCTATAAGCTCTACGAAATGGAACTATAAAATAAAAAAAATGAAAATTAACTATAGACAATTTCAAAAGTATCTGTAAATGTCATTAAAATCTTTCAATGCATACCATAAAATAGGCATTTATGAAGATGATAAATATATCAATTTCGTTAAGCAAATATCAAAGGCTACTAAAAAAAGTACTTTACCCCCCGAGAAAAGTACGTACGCGTACTAGACGTACTACACGTATCTGAACTAAATAAGCACGTACTTGGCACGTTGTATCCACAAAAACATTAACGTACGTATTTTGTTGATACAAAAATACCAAACCAGGACATGTTTTGTGAGGAAACACACCAAAAGTATGTTTTTTACAACGTACGTTTGGTACGTGTACGTACGTACAACGTCTTTCTTCTGGGAGGGTAAACGCATATTCTATAAACATTATTAATCATTATAATAAATACCAATGGACGGTTATAAGTATATACCATTATATAGAGATATGTAAACACACATGACAGGTATCCACAAGAACCTTACAGACAACGACATCATCCTAGCAGAGTCTTTAATTTTCCATCAGTAATGAAAATTAATGTTAACCTGTAAAAAAATAGTGTAGTTATTATTGTGATCTCATTTGATATGAATTATTTACCCATATATAGGGAATAAACAAAAAACGTCGATTTTCATAAAAAAAAACATTAAAATAAATCTGTTGATTTATTTTACTATGGGTCAAGAATAATAGTAATAACTTTTATATGAATCCTCTTCAACGATTCACATATCTCGTCTTTATTATTACTACTCGTATCCAATGATGTGCATCCTAAGGATATGAAGCAGACATATGGCGCTTCCTTCAAGTCGGGGTAAGCTTAGTATAAGTTATTACCATTGAATAAATATCTTAAAAATATCATGAAAAGAAATATTCATGAACATAATGAGAAAGCTATTTATAAGTATAATGAAATAAAACACCACGAAACATATGTAAGATGTTCATGAAAACACTATTTGCAATTTCTACGAAAAACTATAAAAACAATTAATAAATAACTAAGCATATCACACAAGTGTTCAAAAAACAAAGAAAAACAGTCTATAAATACTATTAAACACCTATCGATCACGTGATGTTATCAAGTAAATATATCATTGAATGCTATTAAATAAAGCTTTGTTTAAATACTATTAACCATCAAATTACATAAGTTATTTATAAATACAATTTAATAGCTTTATAAAGGTATAATATCTATTAATAAATACTATTCACTTGTCTATGTATGTAAGTACGATTGAAAACATTACAGATTGAAATGTTTATTATATCTGGTTTTACTAAAAACATACAAAATTACATTAATTTAAAATTCTTATCAATTTTTTTTAATTAATACATTTTAATTTTTATGAACTTATCAACACAAATTTCAATTATTTTAAACTTTAAACTCGGAAATAAAATTGTATTGCTATAAGCAATTTTATTACGAACAAAACATTGAAAAAACTCTAGTTTATAAATGAAACAAAATTTGAAAAAATACTGAACTAGTGAACATTTTTTAGTTTTCATTTCAGATTATACAAAATAAAATTGTTTAACATTACAAACGAAATTTAATTTCATAGTTACTTTTTAGACAACTAAAAATTGAAATATCCACAATGAAATCAACTCTCAACCCATTAATGTCTAGAAGTTGTTGCAAAATGAGTAAAATCCATTACAATTAACATAAAAACAACCCTTAAAGCCTGAATATAATTCAACCCATCATACCCTAATGCGTTAATCATCTGTAATAACAAGAAACAATTACTTTCAGCATCACAATACAGAGACAACTATTAAAGCACCTGACAGGCAACCATGAAAGCACCTGACAAAGCCAACCATGAAAGCACCTGACAAAGGCAACCATGAAAGCACCTGACAAAGCCAACCATGAAAGCACCTGACAAAGGCAACCATGAAAGCAGCTGACAAAGGCAACAAAGAAATACGTTGATGCCCCAAAATGATCAAATGTTACTCCTTCGTTGCCCATAGGGACGAATTTGTCACATAAAACAAGGTTTATTTTTAATACATTTTAGCCATCATGGTAATAATTTTTTATGAATTGAAGGACTAACAGTTTTTTGATGTTTGATATTACTATTAATGTTATTAAGTATATTATTATTGTTGTTATTGTTATTATTATTGTCATTAATGCCATTATTATTGTCATTGATGCCATTATTGTTATTATTAGTGTTAATACTACATATTATATGGTTGTTATTATTAGTAATCATTAATAGAAGTATTATTAATGTTATTGTTATTAGCATCTTTATTAATATTTTTCATAGCTATATTTATTGTCATAAAGGTTAGTATTGTTGTCATCACCCTTATCAGTACAGTGTATTATAATCATTATCATTATCATCATCAATACCTATTATTTGTACTATTACCATTATTATAAATACCGGTATTATTATTATCATTATTAGAAACGTTATTCTTATTGTCATCGCTATAAGTATTATTATTATCATTATTAGAGATATTATAAATATTATTATCATTATTATAAATATCATTATCATTGTTATAAATACTATAAATGTTATTATTATCATTGTTATAAATATTATTATAAACATTATTATTGTCATTATTATAAATAT
>JARUHE010365616.1:4715-17563 GCA_031471125.1 Archaeomysis grebnitzkii
TGTGGAAAGCCATTAGGATAATTTATCAGCTGTGTTACAAGAAACGATTAAAGTGTTAAACACTGAAGCTATTTTTGGTCATACAACATTATTTTCTAGAGACAAAGAGGTGCGAAAAAAGATAGGAAAATCATGCGACACGAACAATCCAGATTCCTCACAAGAATGTTCCAAAGAAGCCGGTGATGAACGAAGAACAGCCGTTAAATAAAGGAATATACAAATTAAATATGAGACTTTTTGTTTATCTTTAAATATAGTTTTTCTTTATGTAGTAAGAAGGAAGCTATAACCAATATAGTAATCTATAAGACAAACTTTATAATTATAATGTTTATTTTTTTATATATTTCAAAATAAATCTATTATTTTTTGACAATGGAAAGAGTGTCCATTTACAGCCATATATTGAGGAATCGGATGACAAAATTTAAGAACCGTATGTTTTAAAATTTCATTAGCTTATCTGAAAATTTCCTGTGAAATTATTAAACATTAACTAATATTTTGTGGAACCTTTTTAAATATTGTATATTTCAAAAGTAAAATATACATAAATAGGCCTGTCCGTTGCTGCATACTGCAGTTATTCAGCAAATTTCAAAAGTAGAGCAAGTGCATGTTTAACAGCATTGAAACATGGTGTAATGAAAACCCCAAATGCCTATTATATTTTAGCATATTAATTGGTTAAGAAAATCTTAATTAAATTATGTTTTTTATACTTATTTATTACATGAAGACTTCTTAAACATATCTAAATGTGAAACTAAAAACTGATAATCTTAATAGGTAGTTTTCCTCGCATGTTAGATTCATTGGTAAATAAAAAAATGAAAACAGCTGGTTTTCTAGTCAAAATATTATTGGTTCAATCTCCTGTACCGATCTGATAAAGATAAATCTGGATATTTTTTAAAAATTGCTTACATGATTAATTCGGAAAAATAAATATAACGTTGAAATAGACAACAAGATCTTGGACTTCTTACATCATTATTTAGAGATAGGCATTGATGATTTTCTTTGACCTATTCTTTACACAATGCTAAACTGGCTATTGCAACGTATATTTTGCGTATTGAAATCATTTTTTTGGATGAATGTAGTCTAAGTTTTTCATCATAATCATAGTCTTGTGTCCAGGTTTCATTACATCTAGTTTCAGTTTTGGGGTTACATACATTGTTAGACGTAGCAATCTATACAACAAAGGCAAAGACAGAACATGAAGCACCCTTACAACAAAGACAGGACAAACTGAAAGCAACATATCAAGACAGGAGAATAAGCAATTGGGAGCAAGCAAGAGGTTATGAATTATACCCTAAAGTCGAGAGAACCCTGAAAATGAAAGAATAATAAATAAGATGAGTGTAGAATGAAATCTTTCTGTTTCAGTGGGAATAAACAACATTTTATCATGCATATTCAACAACAGTTATAGCGCCTAATTTAACGAGGGCAATTCCTGCTCACCAATGTAGCATGAAGACCTATATTATTCAACGGTTTTCATGAATAAATTGTCAATTTTCATAAGCACAAACTTTTCTATGAAAAATTAGAATTTTAATTTGTTCACATATAATTTTTATAATTTATAATTTACTTTTGTTTCAATATTTTAAATTAATGTTAGATTTGTTTAAATCATATCCTTCACATTAACTTTAATATACTTTAGTCTACTATTAACATTTAATTTAGAGTCAATTTATTACACTTTTCAACAAACAATTATTCACTTTAGTTCCAATGTTAGACTTTTAAATTAGTTATACTGGTTATTAATATGTATTTTGTCATTGTGATTAAACACATAATAGCTAACAAGTCAACCATACAGTTGATCGACCTGACATTTTAAAAAAAATTACTTCATGGCTTTGTCATCATGCATCTGAAACAGAAACCAATATTAGTCGCTAGGTTCGAGGCGCATTCCTCAAAAAGTCAAAACACAAATCGTCAATGTTATTTAACTTTTTAAAAGTGTAATAATATACTAAATTCACGAACTAACCACTGTCAAACGAGCAATGTACTAAGCTACAGGTTTAAACAATACTTTGTTGTTTTTTGGAAGAAATACAATAAGTATCGATTTAAAAAAGGACAGTATTACTAATTAGGTCAGAACTACAAAAAGATGAACCACAAGCTCCCAACAAATTCACAAATATAGATCTTAAAACTACAAATAACTCTAGGAATGAAGATTAACTAAATACATTATTTACATTAACAATTGAACCTGAACTATATTATAATTAAAATTAGTAACCCATGAACCAAATGGTTAAAGTGTGTTTCGATGATTCAGTAGCTTCATACAAGAAATTCAATGAGAAAGGGAATAAAAAATTAGGAAATATTAGGAAATGTTAAGATACTATTTCTAATTTATTGGTTGCATAAATCAAACCAAATTGTGAAAAAGTATATTTAAATAGTATAGCTAAAAAGTGATGACATAATAAAAAAAAATTAATTGATTAAAAATAACAATCAATTCTATAAAAAATAAAATTGGTAAGTTTTACATAATATGTATGCATTACAAGAACTGCCTAATGTTGCCAACAACGACGATATCAGAAATATTCCTCCTACATAGATAGATCTTCGTTTCACTTGTTCAACCAAAATTACATTTTCTATTCCAGTCATAATTTTCTACCCTTCCTTTTTAATATTTTAAACCTTGGTGTAGATATAGACCGAACGCAATCTTCAAAATAGACTTACTCACTGGTCGCCCCAAGTTTCCTCTCTCGGGAGGAAACCAATGGAGCTTAGATACCCAGCCACTGAGTACCTGCAGAAGTCGAAAAGAGAGGTTATTGAACATAGTTGACTCTGCTAGGAAAGGATTAAATGTTTTATGGAATGTATGTGTCAGCCAAGTGGTGACTTTGTGTTATCCAGTCTATGTTGGTATAGCTTTATGTATGGGTGGTGTTAGCATCTGAGTCGGTTTTCAGAGAGATAATTTTTTGTGGTTGTTGCTGAATGATTCTGTTCTTTTATCTGTTTGTGATTAAAAATCAAAACAAATAAACTTTTATCACATAAGCAAAATGACCGAGGGATTTAAAATACAAAAAAATTAAATGTATACCTCTGTTGATGCATTTATAAGCATTTTGTCCATTTCTTTCACAAGTTCCCTAAAAGTAGGTCGTTGTGTTGGTTGACACCTCCAACAGTTTCGCATGATCCGGTATCTGAAAAATAATATTAGTATTTATTGGATGGTTTATAATTCTTATTCATAATCATTTACATTATATATTGAAAACATTTAAAGAAAACACAGGTTAGAATTATATTTTTTTTAAAGGATTATTTTTGTTTATAACAAGGGAAGTGAATGCATATTTATGTTCCATGAAGCTAACAACTGTACACCAGCTGCTTGGTATCTTGAATTTTTTCACTATCACTAAGGCCTTTTGAATCACCATAAATGAATTTCATTCGATTCTCTTCAGAGTCAATGTCTTACTCTGGTAGGAAAGTGACAGTATCATGTACATCAGTGGCAATCTATTTTTTTAAATCACTAGAATTAAAGCAACTCAATGGATATTTTATGGCAGCACACACTAGAGCTTCATTTAAAAGCCATTCTCCTTCATCGATAACATTTTACATTTTGCCCGATTCCCCAGCAGTTGTATGAAAACAATCAAAAAAATTATTTTCTTATTTTTGTTTCTTTAGAATATCCACCAACACCTTCCATTACATACAACTATAGTATTGAATTAAACAAATGTCTGAAAAATAAAATCATTTTTTTTTACTTGTTCACAAAACTAGAATGCAACTCTACAAGGAAGTCCTGATAATTGACTCCATATAACTGAGAGTCCAGATAGGAGGTCTTCCAAACAACTTACATTTCAACAGAGCAGTTCGGAGGTTTATCCATTCGATGGCCATCTCTCAGCAATTGGAAGAGCTTCTCCACTGATGGCACAGACGGATAGGGGGTTCCACCTAGAGTCATAATTTCCCACAAGAGAATCCCGTAAGCCCAACTGAAAAATAAAAATATTTAGTATTTTGCCATTTCCCATTGCATAGGTACTAAAATCAAAGTTGAGAAAATGTCAAGCAATCCTGTGATCAGGTTTTAAAAAATGCATTTAAACTTACACATCTGACTGTGATGTGTAGACTCGATTGAACAACGCTTCTGGTGCCATCCACTTCACTGGTAGACGCCCCTCACTTGTCTTCCGATAATAATCCTGACTATGAACATCTCTTGCCAGTCCAAAATCGGCTATTTTCATAATACGGTTATCACTGACTAGAACATTTCGTGCGGCAAGATCTCGATGGATGCACTGAAATATTTGAAATTAAAAATAAATACATTTTATAGTTTTAATAATTTAGGGCTGAATGACACTTTAATGTTTTAAAAAAGAGTGTCTTTTAGTATTTAGCATATATGTATAAATCAATTTTTATTGTGATGTATAAACATTGGACCTTCCAAATATAAAGTAAGCAGTAAACTATATTACCATTTACATATAATATAGTAGTTTTGTCTTTTTTGACAACACAGCTTTACTGCAAACATTTTTATCTGAAGTATATGAAAATACATTATACTATCGACATGAAAGAAAAACTACTCAGGATGTAGAAATAAATATGTACTTACTTTTTTAGAAGCTAGGTACTCCATTCCTCTGGCAACTTGAAATGAGAAACTGATCAAATCTTTTTGTGTTAAACATTCAGATTCATGACCAATGGCAGGTTCATAGCCCATAGATGGCCGTTTGCTGCGAAGATAATCTCTCAAGTTTCCATGTGCTGCATACTCAACAACAACATATAAAGGACCATCTTGAGTGCAACAACCAATAAGATTGATTATGTTGATATTCTTACCAATCATTTTCATCATTTCCATTTCCGAAACTAGGTCCATTAACTCTGTATCTGTATGGCCCTCTAAAATGAAAAAACAACACCATACAATAAATATAATGAACTACAAACAAAACTAATATTCAAATATGTATTTTCTAAAATTCAAAACAAAATATATATCACTCACCTTTCAACATTTTAACTGCGACTGTTGCAGGTACTAGCGGTTTCAATACACCACGAGTATCAGCTTTCATCACTTTGCCAAAAGCACCTTCTCCCAAGGAATCTCCAATCACCATCTTAGCCCTGGGCAATTCCCAAGCCACATCTAAAGGCAACTCATACTCAGAAATGCTGGTTACTTCGGAACCAAGATGGGATCTGGATTGACATCTTTCGATTTTTACAGTGGGAAGCAATAAAGGTTCCTGAGAAGCATCAGAATTTTGCCTTTCAACAATTACTTTCTTAATCCACTTTTGCGTAATTACATCCTTTGCTCTTTCAAGCTCAGTTGCTCTACGTTTTTCTGTTTGCCATTTTTTCCAGAAACAATAACCAATTAGCATACCGGTAAGAACAACTACAAGTAAACCACCTCCAAATGCATGAACCAGTACATCATATTGATCTGTAAGTAATGTCGGTTCATTCACTGCTGAAACAAGGAACAAAAGCACATTTAAAGAAGCTAGCACCACCACCAAAATTTTCATATCAATAGTGTTTAGTTTATTAAATATTTCATATAAACATTTATAGCTCAAATTTTCACAAAAATGTGGGTGTAATAGGGCATCCATCAACCACAGCTAACATATAGTTTCAATGAAAACCAAAAACTTGAACATATTAATGGTACTAACAAAATATAGTAGGATGACTACCAAAAGATCATTAACTAACGATAGATATCTGATTATCTTGCATGAAGTAGACCTATACATAAATATTACTTGATAAAAACTTAATGTATTTTTCGTTACAAAAACTACTATTGCAAAAACTATTTAATCAGAGTTATAACTTAGCAAAACTAGATGTATGACAACTCACTTGTAACATTTGAATTATTATTTTAAAAAATGTGTTGTATAATTTGAAACCAGTTCACAATAAGTTTAATCAAAAACTTCAATCAATAAATTTCATAAACTTAATAAAAAAAAAAAATCTATTTTTAAATAAAATAAAAAATATTCAATTAAATGACAAAAATATTGCATATTTTTGAGAATACACATACAAACAATTATTATTCAACAAACTTTGTAGTAGAGCTTCAAACAAACTCCCAATGAGCTTAATCAAAAACTTTAACCAAGCAAATTGGCTATATTCATAAAAAACTATTTTTCAATAAAATCAAAAACATGCAATTAAATTGAAAAAGAACTAGTGAATATTATTGAAAACGCTCATACAAATAATTATTATTAAACAAACTTTGTTCTAGAGCTTCCAATAGAAAATTAACTTTTTGTAGAAATAGTGAAATATATTCCATGTTTATTAGAGTTATAACTAAGCCATCCTTTTTTAAAGAACATACGGATCGACAATAACACAAGTGATGTAAACTATGTTACTTAAATGTGGGTTACCTCACTTGTGCTATTGTCGATCCGCATGATTTTTAGATTTTTATCTAAGAAAGGTTATTATTCAGATCTTTTACCTATAACTCATGTTCAACAAAAATAAAAAATGTAAAATTAAAAATAAAAACTTTAGCATGTCAATTGTAATAATGTATCCGTAGGATGGATGCCCTAAAAAAAGAGAAAATACGCACACTCAATGACTTCTAAATATGCAGTCGAATAAGAAGATCCAAAACTGTTTGATGCAATGCAAGTGTACCATCCACTATCTTTTTCGGTGACGTTTTCCAAAACAAGCTGCCGAGGATCAACAGTGGTGATGTTTCCTCCTTCCTAAAGATAAAATGACATCAACATATGGATAGCTTAAATTATATATATCAACACATTTCATTCAACACAAAGCAAACACATTGATGGAAAATTAAGAAAATGTATTCAACTTTATCAAATGTTAAAAAATAATGCAAGTTTTGAGTATTCAAATATTTATAAAAATGGATTATGTTCAATCAAGAATGGACAAAAATTTAGAAAATATATATTCATTAATCTATTTTAGGACACAATAATATATTACCATGCAATCAACATATATTAAGTTGTTATAACTATATTTAAACATATGTATGTCCACACGTGCACATCTTTCAACTTCCAGAAGATTAATTAATTGTCTACAAGTACTTGTTAGTTCCAAAAACCAGAAGAGTAGTTCCAAAAAATGAAACTTTACATCGAATGTTAGTGTAGATAAGAAACCATGCATGAAATATTCGAGTTAGTGAATGAATAGTAGACTTTACACACAAATGTTAAACATCTTAAGTATTTTTTCATTTAGTTCAACATTTAACACAAAAACAAACAAGTGAAAAGCTGTGTAATCAAAATTTTCAATCACAAACATTGTCAGGAATCATTTTAATTTTGTCAACGTGTTGTGCGTATTAGTGAACATTGAGGCAGCAGTTCATGTTTGCTCATACACAAAATCTTTTTCAAACCTTGCATAGAATTGGAGAATTAACTATCTCCTCAGAAATTTTGTGTTCAATTTGATCGGATATTTTTACAGTATGGGGCAGATCTCGACACCATATAATGAAGGGTACTTCTGTATTGGCAGTGTGTATATTCACATCCAAAGAAACACTTGCACCTATACCAACTGTCATGTTTTTTAGACTTTTTGTGAAGATCGGTTTATATGGTACAACTCCTACAACAAAAACAAAACATAAAAATCATATAATTTGGGTAGAAAAATATCGCATATTTTAAAGACTTAAAAATTGGACACATTAATTTTGCTTTAATTAAATACCACGTTTTCTCATCAAAGAACACATTGTCCAATAATAACATTAAATACATGGCTGAAGATTTAATTTAATTAGATAATAGAAAAATATGAAATAGCACTAAAACACTTGACTAACTTATGTCTACGATAGTCAAAATTTATGACATTGCTACAATGTATTACCATTTTGATTGAATCACAAGAAAGTTGATTGAATCAACAAAAAAACGTGTAACATTAACAAAGGTTATTCAATTTGATGTCAAATTTGGCTATCTTGGACATAAGTTAGTCAAGTGTTTTTGGTAGGTGTTTAAATTAAATTTTAAAAATATATTCAAACTTGTATCTTATGTTAGAAACTTTAGATGCAAGCTGATAAATTAATTAAACCATTTACCTTTAAAAATATATTAACATTATATCTTATTTATGTGGATATTATTTTTTATTATTAATTATTAACATGTATGAATATCAAGTTGAAAAGTGAATGTTCTTCCTTTATATATGCAAACTTTAAATTAACGCTCCGAAAAAAGAATGTCCACATAAATTTCATATTCCAAAATAAAGAATAAGTCGACAATCCCAACAATAATAAATATTACGAAACTAAACTTATTTCACTACAATCAAATATTTAAAATTGTTCAAAGATACTAAACTAATTGTAAGCATGTAAATGAATAAGTACCGTCCAAATACCACATTTAAACTATTCCCAATTGGTAGTCATAGTTATTGATACCTTAACCTCCCTTCACCAGGTCTACCAAAAGCTATAAATTGCTTCAACTCTTCCCATTTTCAAAACTAGTAGAAAGAAGGGGAATGGAAGGCAATTATAACGAGAAAATTTTACCTTGGCGACATAATATTCATCTTTTACGTTTCCCTCGGGTGTAAACGTAATGTTCTTATCAGGATGCTTCAGCCATTTGATATATGGAACATGATCACTTAGCACCACACACTCTAAGGTAATGTTTTCACCTTTGGTTATGGTTTGATTCCTTAATTCTTGGCTTATCAGAGGTCTCATTAACAAGCGCTCTAAACATAAATTTTGTGGTAAATATTAAACAAAAATTATACGTAAATCAATCAACCTTAAAACTACATAATACAATTGAAAAAACAAGCTCAAGTTTCAAGAAATCTTCAAATATGCTTGGTGTGATTTGGTTGAATTAGTATTGGCAGTAAATTTGTTTACTTAATTTTGGGAATAAAAACAAAATAAATTTCCTATGTAGTTCGTTTTTAATTAGCCCAACTAAAGTAGTTCTCAGGTTTGGAAATTATTTTTCTTCATTATGTCGAGAAGTTTTAAGTAAAGCATCTAACATAATTACTTCTTTTTAATAATAGTTGTCAATTTTACAAATAAAAACAATCTAATTTCAATGATTTTACCATTTGAGAGATAAGATTTATATTAATTACTCATGGTGAACACGTTTTTTTTTAATATTTTAACCTATTTCGGCAATATCAGATTGACTCAATTGTGAAACATAATAGCAGGTCTTGCTATTATATATTAACAATCATTCATTAGAAGTTTTTCAAACAAACATGTTTTTAAATACTATTTTTAATCAATAATTTCATATAAAGACAGGACTCTGATTGATATTAAAATATGATCATAATTTTAAATATAACTAACATATTTTGAAAAAGTAACCATATAAACACTTGCAACATTTAAAATATATATATAGAGCTTACCTACTACTTCCAAATTGAACGTATGGCTAATATTTCCATAATCATTAAATACAATACACGTGTAATTCCCACTGTCCATCTTGACTAAGTTTTCCATTTTCAACATGGAATTTTTTATGAGAAATTGACCAAAGTTCCTGTTTGGTTCTTCACCATTCTGTTCAGAGAAAATTAATTAATAAAAAACTACAAGACAGTGTATATACATCAAATTTTATATATAATTTTTATCAAAAACATATACACAGTAGCTATATAAAATTATACGACCTACTTTTAGCCATATAGTTTTAGGTTCTAGACCAGTAGTGTTAGTTGATGAACTTAATGCAGGTACAATAGCAGGACACTTGAATTCTGCAACATTGCCAGCAGGTTTCAACAACATGCTCATGTCTTGGTCATTTTTGTTTCGAAATCGAGGAAGTTTGGGATCTGAGGGTACTTCTGCCTCGCCATCTGACACTTTCTGAGAACGTAATGCCTAGAATGTAGAAAAAATAAAATAAAAATAAATGTTTAGACACAGATACATTAATTTAAAATTTGATAAATCAAGGTTTGTTAACCTGTTAAGCCTCACCCAGCCATATACAAATCTAAATGGAGTTGCCATAAATATCTATACAATTAAGAATAAATATTTTTTTTAAAAATTGGCTTATAGTAACGCTTTCAGCCAAAAAAACAAACAAAACCCTGGTAGCATTTTAACGGCTAATTCTTGGCTATTTTCCAAGGGAGCCATAGAATACCCACTAAATTGTGACTCATAGCCAAGGATCAGCCACTAACTAGGGAAAGTGTGTGAGACTTGACAAATTTATCGATATTATTTGTCACTTCAAATAAAAACAGAAATCATGCACAAGCTTTTAGTAACCTACCTGAGGTTTGAGCAGGTTGTCAAAAAGTTCTTTGGTAGGTTTGGGTCGAACTACAAGAGAGGTGTTGCACCAGCCACCTCCATGAGACAAGTACAGATAACCGGCATAAAGACCAACATCTTCCAATCTAAGATTTTGAATTTTAAGTCTTGGTGGATATCTAAAAAGATTTTTAAAAAGCATTAAAATACTGACTAAGTTGAATTGATAATTAAATAGAGCTGGTAATATACTAAATCAATGCTTCAAAACAGTAAAACATGAGTTCAAGTATCACGCTATAATTTTTATTTAAATTAAGAAACCGAATGTTTGAAACTAATGTATATAA
Organism: Archaeomysis grebnitzkii; assembly: GCA_031471125.1. Lineage (NCBI taxonomy): Eukaryota > Metazoa > Arthropoda > Malacostraca > Mysida > Mysidae > Archaeomysis > Archaeomysis grebnitzkii. The sequence continues at coordinate 15,486 of JARUHE010365616.1, forward strand.
TTATTAACTTACTTGTCACTTATAATCCGAATTCTCGCTGGTAGCTTATCCTCAATTAGCTTAGTGCCATTGAGATACCAAGAAACATTGTAATTGTTCTTGTTTTGGGGTGCTCCTCCCACTCTACATTTCAGTTTTACCTGGTCAGTTTCGGTGACTTTTCTGATTTTAGTGACCGAAAGAAATTGTTGAGGGAAAAATTCTGGTTCATCAGTGCCGTTTAACGGGTCGTAACTTGAGGGATAACTGATGCGTTTGTTTAATTTGTCTTGACTAGATTGGTCCTCATTTTCACCAAGGAATGACGACGGGTAATAGTATCTTACTGATTTGAGAGACTCGTCGGGGGAATCATCGTTAGTGGAATCATTGTTGATCAAGTTATCCAACTCGTAATCAGCGCTATCATCTGAAATTTATTTTTATCAAACAAAAAAATAATGATCTATTTTGAAAAACTTAATATTAACAAAGTAATTAATTCAATATGAAATAAACTATAACCTATTGAGCATAACAAAAGGATGTCACACAGAAAGATGGTGGAATAAGACACTAATAGCGCATCTTTCAGAACAAAATAGGAAAAGGATGGACAGCAAATACTGATGGTGTTTTTTATCTGGTTTATCATCAAATAATAAACATGCTCCTATGCTGGGGACTTGATATGTAAAAAACTGTTCGAATGTATTTTAAAAAAGCACAGCTAATGGTACTATGCATTGAAAGTTGTGTTTGTATATTCAAAAAGTTTCTAAATGTGTGACATTATTGAATACAAAGCTGCTTAAAAAAATTAAAAAAATTATATGTTCTGATATAATATAATATTCCCCTCTAGAGAATTGTATTAACTTTTATTTTATTTGTTGTAAATAAAAGTCTTGGCTAATCATGAATTTGATGAAAAATTGTCTAGGTTTAAAAACATCTAAAATGTCCATTATTTAAAGAAATACTTTTTTTTGCCAAAAAGTCCTTAAGGTATTTACCTTAAAATCTCCAGTTCTTTCATTTGTTTTAAATAAGCTTTTCTCTACACTTCAAAACAAAATCTCGATTAACCATGAATTTAAGGATGAACTCCCATACACAAATATATTCTAATATGTAAATACTAATTTCTTAATTTTTTTTAGAGTCCACAAATTATCTGCAGCCCCAACAACGACAACAACTCCGCCAACAACAATCAGGGGTCGGTTAGAGAAGCTGGTCTTTCAGACACAGCTTAATAATATACATTAAAGTTCAAATAAATTGTGAAAGTTACGTATAGGCTATAGAACTATCTGAAGGCAAAAACCTTAATAATATACTTGAAAAAAAAATTTCAAATTCTGTATGCGATTATATTTACATTTATATTAATACAAGACAATAAAGTTCATTTGAGTAGAGTTAAGAATAGTTTGTTCATGTGGTAGTATTAATAGATACGCGGAAAACATGTGTGCGGAGTAACCATCAAGTATGATTCATAAACGTCATAATCATTTGATCTTTAAAGAGAATTTCAAACCTCAAATAATTTTTCAGTTATTTTGGTCTGATACCTGACTACGTGCGTATGTGTGCGCATGTGCGTGCATCTGTTTGTGTATATATGTGTGTAAATGTGTATGTGTGTGAGTACATCTGTTTAAATGTGTATATGTGTGTGCGTGTGAGTACATCTGTTTAAATGTGTGTATATGTGTATGTTTATGCATGTATGTATGTGTTTATATGTATGTATCTGTGTGTGTTTATATGTATGTATCTGTGTGTGTTTATATGTGTGTGTGCGTGTGTATTATATATATATATATATGTGTGTGTGAGAGGGTGTGTGTGTATATATATATATATATATGTGTGTATATATATGTATGTGTGTATATATATATATATGTGTGTGTGTATATATATATATATATATGTGTATGTGTATATATATATATGTGTGTGTGTGTATATATATATATATATATATGTGTGTGTATATATATATGTGTGTATATATATATGTGTGTATATATATATATGTGTGTATATATATATATGTGTGTATATATATATATGTGTGTATATAT
>JARUHE010365727.1:0-19315 GCA_031471125.1 Archaeomysis grebnitzkii
ATGTAAATGACTAATCAATTAAGTTGTAAATGTAAATGACTAATCAATTAAGTTGTAAATGTAAATGACTAATCAATTAAGTTGTAAATGTAAATGACTAATCAATTAAGTTGTAAATGTAAATGACTAATCAATCAAGTTGTGAATGACTAATCAATTAAGTTGTAAATGTAAATGACTAATCAATTAAGTTATAAATGTAAATGACTAATCAATCAAGTTGTGAATGACTAATCAATTAAGTTGTAAATTTAAATGACAAATCAATTAAGTTGTAAGTGTAAATGACTAATCAATTAAGTTGTAAATGTTAATGACTAATCAATTAAGTTGTTAATGTAAATGACTAATCAATTAAGTTGTAAATGTAAATGACTAATCAATCAAGTTGTAAATGTAAATGACTAATCAATTAAGTTGTAAATGACTATACAATTAAGTTGTAAATGACTAATCATTCAAGTTATAAATGTAAATGACTAGAGAAACCCAATGACTAACCAATCAAGTTGTAAATGTAAATGAGTTATGAAAATCCAGAGTAATGGCATACCTTAGTGATGAAATACATGAATTATAAAAAGTTTTAATCTTTTACCTTCAAGACTTTCAAGTGGTAGGTCAAATAAATTTTGTGAAAATACTATATAGGACAATTATATCGGCGAAGATTCAATTTTCATTATAGTTTTATAAGACTTAATAAATAAAGAAAAATGTCAAAGTAAGGTACATTAACAATAGCAACAATTTACATGTGTGTATTTTATACATAACACCATGAAAGTTATATCAATTGTTTTATCTGAATTCTTGTTTTCTTGCGTTTGATTTATATATAGTATTTACTTACATTTGATTGATATATAATATTTGCTTAAAGCTGTTTCATTAACCAAACTTAACATAACAACGGGCAGAACAAAAGTGTTCGTTATCTATAAATATGACTCATTTTCTAGGATTCTGCCATCCTGAGGTACCGCACCTCCATGAGTTATAAAACAGCCAATATTACTGTATTTTCAAATGTATCGATTGATGTTCTTTTATTTTTTATAATTTCAATAACAGTTCATGTCTTCCATAATTAATGGATAATACAAGTTTCTTAGAATAAGATATATATAAAAATGTTGATTGAATAACATTTTACAATTTAGCGGGTGAAGGTCTGAAAAGTGCCTTCTATTTGGAAAACTTCTAAATTTACGACCTGTGTATGAAAAAAATGTGTAAAATAACCAATGTAGTTATCAAAATAGGTGAAACAGTGCTATTACTATGGAACGAGAAGCTACTGATAGTTGTAGATTTTTTATCATCCATGAATAGTTTTTTTTAATGTGAAGTTACAAAATAATTAGGTTTTTGAAATTGAAACTTTCCTCGTTAAATAAAATGTCCGAGTTTTGAAATAATGTGCTTGAATTTTTGTTGTATCTGTAACTTTAAGGAATTAACAAGATAATTTTCAATTTGGTTTAGAACTTATCTTGACAGTATTCATTGTAAGGTCAGACATTGATTATATAAGTAAACAGGTCAATGCCCATTTAAATAGAATGTAGTGTAACTTCAAGTCCAGCATCATTTCTTACACTGGCAAGTTTGTTTCTTCCTCAAATATTTCAATAGAATGAGGTTTTGAAAAACCTTATTATTGTAAAATGATAGAATGTTCATCAGATCTTTGCTTCCTTATAGAATTTTGTTATTGTTTATATGCCTTTGATGTCATTCATAAATGAGCTGGTTTTTTTTCTTAAACTTTGAGGCTCCGCCAAATACAGAAAGGATAATAAAAAGTAATTAAAATATTTATATAATTTTCAGGTGCATATATTATCATTTTATAGAAAAAAGGAGTAGCTTGTGCAGCCTAATACAATAGTCCGAAATGTAATTTTATGCTTCAAGAAATAACAAAAAATCTGAGAAACAATTACATCCAAGCTGTTTGTGAAAAGTTTGGCTGGAAAATAAAATTTATATTTTGAACAGAAGTCCTAAAAGATAGTCGATGCTGCAAATAAGCTAAAGTTGGATAGGAAATACTTTTTTTTGAAGTGAAGTGACGTTGGCATTAAAAACAAAACTGTCTACTTTATTAATTTGATATATGTGAAGCTGACAATTTTGCATATGTTTATTTTTAAAATTTATACATATGATGAAAATAAAAAATATTCATATGAATGATACCATAATAAACAAATCCAATTTCATCTTTAATTTATTGAAAATACTCAATTTTTGTAGTTTATCTTAAATTAAATTAATAACTCCATAAATAATGCCCAAATATTAAATTATGAAAAAAAATAAAATTGTGTAATAATAAAAATAATGATATTTATGCCTAAATTTTATATTATAATTTATTTCAAGATACTTTGTACTTTTTCATTTCAAGTCAATTAAAAGTTTCAGATCTTAATTTTGAAAATTTATTAACCTGGAGAAACACTATTGATTTTATATTTCAATAAATTATCTCAATAATTTTGAGTGTAAAAATAGTTGTAATGATAAATTAAATTCATGGAGGAGGTAATCTCAAAAGAAACCTGGAATGACTAGACCGCATGGGAGCTCTGAGGATTGGGGAAAAACTTTCATTTCAAGTTAATGAATTATTCAAAGTTTCAACAACATTTTTTTATGGGATATTATACAGCACATGCGCTACAGAGGCAAAGAAGTTTCATTGAATCCACAGATGTTTTATTTGTATAAATATGTATGCAATAGAATCACAATTTTAAATAATTAAAAACCAAATAAATATAATTTTTTAAAAAATAAAACAATTTGATGGAATATGCTGTAAAATTACTAAAATATTTAAATTTAGTTAAATTTCACGCATAATATTTTGAAAAGTTACCTCCATTAGTTCAGCAACACTGAAGAAGGACACTTAATTTACAACTAGCAGTGCAGTTGTTAAAATTATTTTGGTACAATCAGTATAAATGAAAAACACAAAACAAACAACCTTAATGGTGCAATTTTAAACTATTTGTATTGATAATTCAAATTCCAGATCACTGCACTAACTGGTATATATCAAACATCATCTGAAATGGTTCATCGAGTGGTGAAGAATTAAAAATGTAGAGGTTATGGAAACAGAAAAATTGTACTAAACCTCTAAAATGTCAAAGTTTATCGTCTTTGAAAAATGCAATTATATAATAGAAAATTCTTTGTTATAAAAATATGTCTTTACTTGACAAACCTATTAAGAAATGTTGTCATAGAAGGTCCTGAATATTTACAATTAGGATTCATTTTTTACATTACATAAATTAATACAAAAATTATAAATATGCATTTTTAAAATTATAAAACAGATATTTGTATAAAATAAAGTAAGCTTTTAAATCTACATTGACCTTTTTATATACTTAGTTAAGAATGTCAGGTTATAATGAAAATTCTGCTTTGAATTAAAACTTTGTTTTCTGTCTCTAACTTTTAGATATTTGAAACACGTCAAAGTCACAAAGACATTTTTTCTGTCAGGTGTTATAAACATTACCTTGAATTAAAGTGCCTCTCCTGATGTGTTTTTCTCTACAAGGTTTTCTAAGACAACCAGGTGGACATTGGCAGGGGATTCCCGATTTATAACAATTCTCTTGCAGTACACTATCGAGCTACTGTAATCCATACATTATTGCTTCTCACACCAGCATCAATGTTGACTCCACCCATATATAAGAACATTTTTCTCGATGCTCACATCTTTGCGGTCTACAACACAGATCTTACACAAGCCAGATAAACAATATTTTGTGTGGATGGTATAGTTTTTACCAATATTTCTGCTGTCGCATGCTATTTGTTCTAAGCAGTAGAGGCCGAGCCTCACTGCTCCCTTTACGGGTTGCCAGGAGTTAATAAAAAAGACAACTCATGTAAACTATTAACAGTTTAAAAAATCCATCATTAAAGAAATAGTCATTTTCATTTGGTCCCAGTGGACCAGCACATTCATTGCCGGATCGGGTTATTGCTTTAAAAAGATCAAGAGGTCTCAACTGTAATCAATGTAGCATGTCCACCCTCCCTCAGGAGTATGCATTTGGCACAGGCTCCAATAAACTGCCCTCCAGTATTCCCGCTTCAGACAGATAGGGGGAGTGTATTTATTATAGTGTTAATTTCAATAATGAAACAAGTAGCAGTTAGGACACCCCTTGGGGGACACCAAGAAATAATAACGTTTTATCAGAATAACAGTGAATAGTATGAGCTCACTCACTAAACATTTTTATAGAAAAATAAATAAATAAACAACCATTTCTTTGGAGAAATGAAATATTAATCAAATCAAGTGAACCAAGATTCACTTCATTTTGACATTCAAAAACGAAGGGATTTTACAAACATAATATTCATACACGAAAGATACCCAAGAAATGTGGGTACTAATACAGACAGAACTTTCATTATAACCGGTTACTTGAAACAAATTATATTTGTTATTCCTCTAATAATTACAAATTGGACAATTAATGAAAAATAAAAACTATTCTTTGTGAATTTAATAGTTTTGACTCTTTATCAAAAGATGGTAAATCTATATTTCCTAAAATGTGGATTTAAATATCATTATTTCTTTTATACAAACTAGACCCATCAATCATTTCTCTCTGCTTGTATTCTTTCAATCAAAAACATTTGTGCTAATTCAAATTTATTCAATTTTTATTGCTCAAAATACACTTTTAGGATGCACATGTTGCATCCATTCAGGTGGGATAACATCCAATGAACAAACAAAATAAATAAATACACACTATTACAACAAATATTACTTAAGCCATGCCCTTGTGGAAAAATATGGGATAAACTAAAAAGTCTAGAGACACTTGATAAAACAATTAGCAGTAGAAATAGATAATTTGAAATATTTTGTCAATATATAGGTAAAAACATTTTAAAAGCATTTTACTGAATGAAATATTCGTTAATTATCATCACATCAACGGTTGATACAATGGATTAAGATGATCTGCTCCTATACAGCAATATAAAACTTTTAATCACACTGCATTGTAAATTTAAATGTATACAGAAAACAGACACTTAAAAACAGCCAACACTTCATTCAAGTACATTCATAGTATTTTTTACCAATCAAGACTTGACTCCAACAAAAATTACTAGAATTTAATTTTTTCCTTTTGAAATACAAAACCGAGACTGAAAACTATATCAATTACCATATATAGAATTATAGCAATTATACCAACCACCCTACAGTGAAAGAAAATTTACCATTTAGTTAGTAAGTTAATTGCAATTCAATTCTCATGAACAATGATATGGGTGCGATTGACGCACATTCACTGTCCAATATTTACCATATATTTAAAAAAAACAGTTATTATACATCAAAAGAATAGTTACCATACATCAAACAAATAGTTACCATATCAATTATCATATATCAAAATAACAGTTACTCCAAGAATTTTCAGAAGATGGATTGGAATGACGGTGAATATCTTACGAGCAGTTCGACAAAATTGTCCTCTTTGGTTGTGTCCTCACAGAACCCAATTTTGAGAAACCAGGTGCAAGAGAGAGAGCGAGAGGAAGATCCAGAAGAGTTTGGCTGACAAGTTAAGGTAACATTGGGTGTGAATGTGAAGAAAAGGATTGAACATTGAACAACCATTGTCAACCTCAAGATCAGAGAATGGTTAAATTACTCTTTTAAATATTTTACATTTTTTTTATTTTTCAAATGAGTCATAGTGATAAAAATTGAAAATTTTAACAAATCATTTAATGATGTAAAGTTAATTATTTTGGATAGCCAAGTTACACTTTCAAATAAAAAAAAAATAAAAAATAATATATACTTTTAAATATACAAAACATTTCTCTTGAGACCTACATTTATTTGTTCTTTCTATATATCCTATGTGAACTTAAAGTTTCAAACAAAAATTCAACAAAACAGAAAATGTATTTTTCAGGCAAGCTAAAAATTATTTTAATTTTTGAGGAGATCAAAAAAATCTTAAATTAACAATCAAATATTGAAACTCTTGACTATGTTAGAATCAAATTTAAATTAATTTATAAATTAAAAGGTTTAAATTTTTAAAAAAAATTCATAAAATAGATTTAATTATTAGAAATAAGTGTTGAAATGGACCAAAAAATATTGTTCAATAAAAACTTTTATAAATATTTTGTTTAAATAAATTAATACTAAACAATCAACTTCTCAACAATTCTCCGATAAACATATTAAGGACTAACGAATCAATATTTACATCATTTGTCATTTCATTAAACTTTGAATTTTTTGACAACAAACGGCATTCGAGAGGCTACCCGAATGTTTTTGTTGACTGAAGATGAGAAAAGATGATAGCTCCAGCAAAAGAAAATGACTGCTAAAGCAATTGTTAAGAGAAAAGCTCGAGCGAATCAAAATTGTCGTCAAAGCTATCGGCAAAGGCAACATGTGACCAGAAGCAGAATCTAATCATCGACTACCACTCGATTGACTCATTGCTGACTTCCTCTCGAGAATATTTGGCTCCACACATCTGGCCAACAAAATCAACTTCTTTCAAGATCTGCGAAGGAAAAAACAAATATTTAACTTTAATACATGTGGCTTTTTAATTTTTTACTGACATGAACATTTAATGACTTTATTTGACGCTATTCTTGCGGTTATGAGGGATTGGAAATATTTTAAATAGATTGAACATTCATAACACATTTACTTTCGAAAATACTAAGAAATTAACATTAGAATTACTTGAAATTTCAGACTATAACTATAAATATTTATGCATACTTTTTTATAAAAGTTTAGCATAAATATATTTTAGAAAAAATTAGCCTTTCAAATATACTAATGAGGCTTTTACAGATCATAATTCTGTGTAGTTTTACAAAAATATTAAAAATCACAAAACTAGAACAACACAAATAATAAGGCAAGAAAGAAAAGGCAAGATACATGCATTATAATAGTCAGAAAAATGTTGTTTTAGGAGCACCAGAACACCATTACCTTATCGAGCATTTCTTTATTGTGCGAGGCGGACAAACAGAAGCGCATTCTTCCGCCGGTGATTTTGGTTGCCGGGAACCCAACCCCAACACCGGCAACTCCTCTTTTGGTCAACTCTCGGACGAATTTTCTGTTGAAATTAAAAACAGAAAAATTGATGAATTTTCAAGCTGGTGGTTAAAATTCAATTATTCAAATTATATCTCAATTACTTTTAATAATCTGTATTCTATATATGTGTTAATAAAACAGTCGTGGCTTATACTAGAACTAAAGGAACATATAAAGCATTTAAAAATAAATTTTCTAAACAATATATTTTAACGTAAATTTAAACCGTCTTTAGCATATCAATGGTACTTTAGTTTCTATTTTAGATAGTTTAAGGAGCTTTGTGTTGCAAATATTTTTATATTGAGGGAGAACCTTTGAAGTGTCCATGTTAAAGAAAGTTATAGCTCAACATATATGCGTAAATAAACTAATGTCTAATATGAACATATTTCATTTTACTGTTTTGTATAAACATGAGATAAGATACCAAGATACAGCAATTTATTATACAAGAAAAAATATTTGTGAACAGAATTATGATGAGAAAAGTAACATAACATCAATGCTTTGGTATAATGTTTGACAATTCGGTGCTGTCTATTCATCACCTAATTATTTTGAGTAGCATGTATTGCTGACATTAAAAAATGAATAATAACACAGTGGGTTATTCAAATATGATCTATATAAGAGGGAACATTTTGAACACATTCATTGCCTGTGTGTTATTGCTTTACAGGATCAATAGGTCTCTGTTGTAATCAATGTGGCATATCCACTCTCCTTTCAGGGGCATGCATTTGGTACGGGCTCCACCTAAATGTCCCCCAGTATATGCATTTCACACAGATAGGTCATTAGCAGCAACCTGTCGGCTTTATCTCAAAGGTTACCTAATCTCCCAAAAAACATGTCTTAAAATTCGGTTTTAAATATCAACCAGAATAAATCGTACCTTAAGAACGCTTAAAATAATAAGCTTTAGCAATGAATCAATAAAAAGAAAATCAAATGAAAAAGCAATCAAGTTCTAAACATTTAAAAAATACACTAAATCAAAAATTTAAAATGAAGGGTGGTGCAACAAAATCACATCAATTGCAAAATCATTATAAATGAAATGATGAATTAAAGAATTTTAGATTTTTATACAATATCATAATCATTATTCAACATTCAAAACATATTTTATAAAAATTATCTTGGTTAATATTTTAAGAGAAATTCATATTTTGAAAAATAACAATTAAAAATATTTCAAGCATTTATCAAAACTAAATCCAACAAGATCTCATCAAGAGAATATTTGTTTTATTCTGCCCTGCTCCTAAGCATAACATTAATCTTTTCATTGCGGAGGGGAGAATTTTCTATACAGCACATTGTGCCTGATTGGTACAATACCACACTGGGCCTCTTGCTTGGTAACTCACAAAGCTGCATAAAACATACTGGCATACTTGCAACTTTCATTTTGGCATACAATAAAACAATGTTTAAAGGAATTTGACTTTCATGGACATAATCTTAAGCCCATAATGGTTGAAAAATTATAAATAAAGTTTGCACTGGAAATGAGCCTTTGTTGAATATCACTTATTTTCAAACGGGCGTTAAAGTAGTAAAACAAAAATGTAAAATGCAGAGGCTTCATTATAGCATCAGAAATCATTGTCCAAAAGCAATACATGCAATTGGTAATTTTTTAGTTGAAAACATCGACCCATTTGGTGGTCAATCAATTATTGCAAAATACATTTAAGTTAATATTGAAAACCAGCCTTATTGTACATTCTGAGGTTGGTTTTATTGGTAATAAAAGGTTAGGTAGATTTCATAAGACTGAAAACAGATTCAAAATGTGTAAGAATAATTAACTTTATTTAACGATTGAGTCTGTAACTATTATTCATTGGACTTGAACGAGATACCAAAATCAAATGAATGAACATCACAAACATTCAATTTGGGAAGAATAACAACATAGAACTAAATAAAGGTTTTGCATTCTGAAGGCTTTCATTGAGAGAAACTATTTTGTAATGTTACAACAGAATGAAAACCAATTCATTGAAAAATAGATTTATTATATTTGTTTTTCAATTTCTAAAACTATTTTTCGAAATTAATTATTGAACTTATTTTACCCTGCTTATAAAATAAAATAAGTTTCAAATATAACCTGAATGGTTTTTTAAAAAGAATATTCTTTATTTTACAAAAGTCAGGAGCAATAACCAAACAATTGAGAATGTTAAATTGTCTCTGAGAATGCCGACACATATATTCTACCAAATAACTAAAGTCATATGAAATGATCACTTTGAATGCCAAAATAATGCTCAAGGCAGGTTCTGCAATGAAGATTACAAAGCTTTTGGATAGAATTCATAAATAACCTTCTGTATAAGTTTTCAACTTCAAAACATTTTAGGGAAATACTCACGCAACTTTTGGCACACCATATAAAATTAACGGAGTGACAGGAGAACTATCGTTTCCGTAAACAATGTAGCCCAGTTGTTTCAGTTTCTGTCGAAAGTAACGGACATTCCTGGCTAGCTGTTTAATGCGTTTGGAACCTAATAGGGATAAAACGAATCACTAAAATAATCAACGAACTTACATTGCTGAAGAAGAAACTCCTGTAGAAAACAATACAATTTGATGAATTGAACCAACAATAAAACAAACATTAATGGCCCAGACAGATATAACTATGAAGTTAAGCATATGCCAGAAAAAAGGTCAACTATATACCTATATGTATATAAATATTTATATATATATATAGTATATATATGTATTAACAGTGTATATATACAGTATATTTATATATATCTAAATATACAGTATATGTAAAAATGTGCATTAATTATTTTTTCAACTAACTATACTGAAGTAACCAAACAATTAATAACAATTATTAAGCACTCTAGAGCACTAAAAGAAAACAACTAACAAACTTTATAGAAACTTGTCATTACAAAAATCATTTTTTTTATAATTAGATCCTATGTTCACTGTGTACTTGAAGTAAATTAGTTTTAGGCATCTGATACATGATACTTCTTTCATCATCTTTTGACTAAATCGGATCTCACTAAGTTTGACCACACAACTAATCATAATGTAAAGTTGTGAAAATTTCAACCTTGCACATATTCAATGAAAATTAAAATGACCTAACACTTATACAGCATTAGAGAGCAGTAATAGTGAAAATTATGAACTAAAGAGTACTATTATATTCAGCATTTTAATATCCAACTAAAATGGGATATTCAAATATTTACCCCTTTAAAGGAAATAGTTATTGTATTCAAACTAGAAATAACGTTTTATAAACTTTGGCATTAAACTATATTGAAGTTCCTGCTCTAATAAACATCAATTCAAAACCACAATACTATCAAACCTGAATATAAATTCAAAAATGTTTTTCAATGAACAAGCAAGTCATCACATAATTAATATATTTATCTGGAAATATTAAGAACTTCACATTTTCACTAATTTATTTATTTTTTAATTCGTATTTAAATTCATAAAAGATTGTGCTAAGTGAAAAAACACAAAAAATGTTTAGTTTCATATCTACTAAAGTGCTTAAAAATTTTTAAAGAGGTATTTAATTTCATATTTAGATTTTGTATAACTAAATATTCCATGCAATAATAAAAAGGTAAAACAATTTGAAATAATCATTAATGCATTTTTCTTAATTTATAGAAATATAAAATCATAATTAAAAATAATAAAATGTAAAGGCAGGTGAAACTACGTTTCTCAACTCTCCAATATAAATAACTTAACAGCAGCAATGGCAGGCAACAAAATCCAGAATAGCTTAATTGAAAACTAAGCAAGATCAGTGATGAGAGTGGACACCCGGATGCTATGGTCGTAAAACTACTTACGCTATGATCGACGGCAGGTATAGTAACACAGGTACGACTGGCGAGAGCGCATTACCACAAACAATGAAGCCCAATCTTGTGAGATTTCTTCGAAAGTACTTTGTATTTCTATAAAGTTGGCTAGTGCGACGAGAACCTACATTTATAGCTATATTAGGTGAACGTCAGAACTAAAACATAACATCACACATTCAATGATATTTCAGTGCTTGACGGACATTGTCAGTGTGAAGGTGTGTGTATTTTAAGCCGAAATTGAATGTTACCTTTGAAAAAAGAACATTGAATAGTTTTTAACAACTAATATATCTGATATGCAGTATCAAGATAAATCAAATAGGAAACAGAATAATTTGATAAGAATAATAAAATATATTAAGGTAATAATAACTTGCAACATGTGGATCACTGTGAAGCAAGGAGTTAAAAATACAGTCAACTCACTTTGGAGAACGAGAAACTAGGAATTTTCTCATTTTTCAGCATAAACCCACTATAACCTACTTATGATTTCAATTTATATACAGCTTTTGTGAAATCTCAAAACAAAAACTTTATATATTTTTGGATGTGATTGTAACACACACAAACTAAAACGAGGATTAAATATAAAGTTCTGAATAATATTGTTCATTTTTCCTTTCAAAAGGTAAAATAAAATAAAGATAGAAATACAAAAAAACTATTAGAATCATTATATTGAATTGCTTATAAATAAGTTAAATATATATATTTTTGTTATTATTATAGAATATTATACAGCACATTAGCTGCAGAGGCAAAGAGCACTGTATGAAAACAAAGACAGATTAAGAGAGTGGACAGAAAAGAGGAGGGACAGGAGAAGTAAATCAGGGCCTGGGTGGGTGCGAAATTCCACCAGCTGCAAAATATGCATCCCGTTAGGGATGTTTCCCTCATTGTGCCAGGGTAGAATTTAAGTGAATAACAAAATATTGGAATATGTTAATGGTCTTAAAAATGAAATTGTTTTAATAATAATTCCTAAGAACAAAATAATTTCATAGACAATTATAAAATAAATTGCAATTTATTAAATGCCATACTTAAATATTGATGTCAATCATATTTCATAACTTTTTCAAGCATTGCATTATTAAATCATCTACTAATAAACAGACAAAAGTTTAAGATTTGAATGAGCATACTTTAATAATTAATATATAAATTTTTCCATGCTAAATAGGGTCTTCAAAAAAATTATCGACAATATTAAGAAATAATGAAAAAAGTTCATACAATGCCAGGCATTATGTATGCAATGTTGTCAAGAATATTATTCAATGTGGCTTCAGGTACAGCTCCTTTCAACTCATCCACCTGATTTGTCAGGCATGTCAAAGGCCCAAGCACACACAGCATCGAATCCAGAAGTACAGAAAGACTGCCGGAGACGGCAATTTGCCCCTCGTGTTCCTTCAACTTCTGCCCAATGTTGTTGAGCGACTCTCCAAGAAGCTTCAGATGAGCCGCAACATCAATGGGATTACATTCGTTCACTTTATAATTACTCCCACCAGGCGGACTCGCATCTCCAATGGCGGGGGCGTTTGTTGTCCGAGAACCTTTGGGGCTGAGCAGAATTTTTTGCTGATGTTGGTGAGAAGGCATCCGATTTGCTGAGGTGTCAATCTGTTTTGAACTACCTTTTGATGTTTGTGGTTTCATAGCAATTTTGTTGATCAGGTTGGATTTAGTAGCAAGATTTTGTTGTTTTGGAGGCTTGCCTGTGCTTATCATAGAGGCTTTAGAGTTTCCTGTTGCAGCCAATTTCTTTGCTCTTCTCTTCCAGTTCTGTGGAAACAAATAATACAAAAGAAAGTCATCTCAAATAAAATATACAGCCACCTTTGTGACTGATGATTTTGTACATTTTAAACGGAGTGCATTCCTACGTAATGTTGTGGTATTTTGCTTTCTATAACTATGACTTTCACAAAAATTCAAGAAACAGACTTAAGAAAATTGGTCATTAACTATTTGTACTTATGAAATAATAAAACTCCGTGGCACATGCTACGTAACTCATGAATTAAAAAAAGTATATTTATTAATAATCCTAAATGAACAAATAGAAATATTTTTGAACAGTATGAAAACTATGTTTAGAAAAAACTAAAATCGGAGACAATTGGAAAGTTAAAAAAAAATTATTTATTATTATCACTTTAGAATTAATAACATCAAAACATTCATCTAATAAAGTTAATCTTGAAGAGATGTGCAGAGTGTCTTCAGGGCCTTCTTGCATAGAATATTGCCGTAGTCAAGCAATGGACTCCTTGGCTTCTTTACGTGACAAGTTCAAGCAATGGTTCATCAAACTCATTACTTTGTTGAAAACTTGCCTCATCTCTATTTTTCATAGACTACTATCTCCGCAACAATATCCATCAGAATCATTGTAATACTGTAAGTTTCTGAAAATTTCTAAAAATCCATCTCTGTTTGTAATTCTATTCAGTCTCCATAACTTTTGCAGGAAGTAAAATAAGTTGATCTACTGTCGCACTTCAATGTGCAAACCCACAAGTGAAAAGTTTTTAACAGTCACAGATTGTAAATTTCACCAGCTATTGAGTAAAATTTGAATTGCTTTGAATAGGGTTATCTTGGAGCTGACATCTCTTACTGTTGAATTTGTGGTTACCAATTGCGATTCAATGGTTTCTAAAGCATAGTTTACCAAATTTGCATAATACGTCATTTTCGAGTTCTCGATGACACCCATATTGAGCAGCTGCATTACGAATTAAAAATTCCAGTCGAATATTCAAAATAGGGTGAGCAGCACAATTATCAAAAATTTGGATATTATAGGGCATCTATCAACATGTTTTAGTAAAAGACAAAAATCTAGATGACAGATTAATTGAACTTATAAAAAGTCTATAGAAACTTGCTTATTTTTGAAGCAAAGTTATTATTCAAGAAAAAATTGTAAAAAAAACTTCAACATTTACCTTCACCTCTTATAAAAATAATGAAACATTTTCTAAGTTAACTTGAGCTATAAAATGGCATTTTTAAAGAAAATATAATATATAGAATTTTTTTTTATTTAAGCAAAGTTATTATTCAGCTCATTATCTATAAACTTTGTTCAATTCAGTAACTTTAAAAAAATTCTATCTCCATAATCAAAAATGGTGTACACAGTGAGAAAACATCATTTAATCAAAAAATCACTTCAGAGACTATTTATGCATACTTCATTTCCAATCCATTGATGCATAAATGAAAACAAAATATGAAAAAAAATTCTAAGTTAATTTGATGAAAAAATGTAGATAAAAAGTAATAAAATCAAATAAAAATAATCAAGCCTATATGAAAAGAAATAATAATAGTATAGATATACAAGCATTCAAGTCATTGTTTAACGCCGACAACATCAAAATTACTACGCCTTTGTAGAGCTTTGCTATGCATGCTCGACAAAAATACTGAACCACGCAGGTATCAAACACCAGCTAAGAACTTTTTTTTATCATTTTGACTTCTTTAGATACACTGAAAGGTCCCAAGAATATAAAAAAAAACTTTTTTTTGCTAGTCTATTGTATGTTTGAGCATAAAAGATAAAACTAGATTAAAAATATTAAAGAATAATGAGATTAGATGCAAATTGAAAAATAAAAACTTACAAATTTTTGAGTGTTTGATACTAATGCCCACATCTCACCCAATCTTTTATTCACAGCAGAAAAATCTGGAAATACAAATGCAGAATAATTAAAAAAAATACTTTACTATTGAGTTTGTATATGGATTGGGAAGAATAGTTGAACAGGTTAAGAAAATAAAACAAATATTTTTTCTATTAATGTATATGTAACAATTCTACCATTTTCTTTCATGTAATTTGAAATATACAAACCCATGTTGGGGTTGGCTTCAATAATTTCATGTCTAACTTCTCTGGCCCACAGCATGTATGCAGTGAACCTCGACTTCTGTGAACAAAAATATATATAAACACTCATTAAAAATAGGAAAACATTTTCAAGTGAACAGTTTTTTCTTCTATTTTTCAATAACAAACAAAAACTGATGAAAAGAACAAAACTCACTCCTTTGTCTTTTCTTTGTGCCTTTCTCTTCTGAATAACTTGTCCATCTTTAATCAGAACATTTTTCTTTGATAACTTTTCAGACATGTACAATGAATTAGCCTGAAATAACAAAATCAAATAATGTACAGTGATAATTACTTTACTCAAGCCAAAACATTGCAATATTTGAAAATTAGGAACTCTTTACTTTAACATATTTCTGTCATTCTAGGTGCAATGTGGAAGTGATTCAAGCAATTTTAGTTGTAATTTTTTTAATTCTTTGAATACTCTAAATTTTCATTAAGAATCAGTAACAGTGTATGGTTTGTGGAACAACTAAACTTGCCATTTTTTCGAAATAAAAAAAATAATTTTACAACAAGTTTACTTAAATGAAGATAAAGAACATAACATTCTACACTGGTGTCACTGTTTTTGGGAAATCAGTATTTAATTATTAAAATATACATTTTAAAACATTTGTGGTTAACCGAGATTTTTATTTGAAGGTTTAGAAAAATTTCATTCAAACCTATTGAACCAGTCATCAATGGGTCGTATTTATAAAGAAAAGGATATGCTTATACTTGCAAAACACGAAGGAAACCCTTCTACTTGTATTCATAAAAATTTCAAGCCAAATCTTATAATTGTAGAGCAAAAGCATAACCTTATAAAAGCATAAAAGTAAATGGTTTTACATAAACAACACCCTTTACTTCAAATAAAGAGCATATACTTCAAAAAGGCAGAGTCTGGTCAGTAGCAGACTGCAGTTATCAGTGAAAGGTTGTTTTGTCCTATTCTCAGCATGATGGCAGATTTTGTGGATGTGAGGCATGTTGAACATTACATGCTCCATTTAACTACACATACTCGTGATTTTAAGATTTTATTCCGTTTTGAAGAACAAAATGTGCAGTGGCCTGCGGACAAATTTTTAGGCACTAATGAAGAAACTCTGGAGGTGCCTTGTCATCTGTCCATAGAATGAAGATATGTTTGCGTTATCTCAGTGATCCTGGCTATCAAAAAGGTATCGGTCAAGAACTTGGGGTTAGCCAAGCTACGGTATCACGGACTGTGAATACAGTAGTTGATAGCATAACTCCTCATGCGAATGAATGGATCAAGTTACCAACTACCAACAGAGAATTAGTAGAGGCAAAACAGTTATGGCAAACTAAGTATACGGTTCCGACAGCTATTGGTGTCGTCGATTGTACTCGCATAGGGATACTAAAACCAAAACGGCATGGAGATGGGTACATGAATCAAAAAGGCAAGTCTACTGTGAATGTTCAAACCACCTGTAATGTCAAAAAAATGTTCACTAGTGTTGATGTTAGTTGGACTGGATCCGTGCACAACTCGAGGATATAGAAAAATTCACAAGTGTGTTTTCAATCAAGAACTAGATTTGGAATAAATATAATTTTAAAAGTTTTGTTCCTCTTTATTATAATGAAATAAAAATTTACATTTAGAAAACATTGTCTTAATTCAAGTTGTCATCTCAAATAGATATTAAACATGCTTCAGTGTTCATTGTATGGATGTGCTTCAAGCTTGTGCACATTAATTATATTGATATCACAGCTATCACACTGTAGAAACAATCTGACAAGAAAAGAAATTGAACAAATACTATTTGTTGCAGGACAAATTTTTCTGTCCAACCTGGAAGAACCTCCCAAACACACTTGGCTAAAAGTTCTGGAAAACCTTTGCAAGACAGGTTTGTGGGAATGATCAAAATATAGGTTCTTGGTCCTCATTTCTCTTCTCAAAAAGTAAAAACACAGCATGGACATTACATCTTTAAGAAGGTGATTGGTTATGGACCAGCTGACAATCTGGACTGTTCGACGGCCATTCTGTCTTCAATGGTGTCGTGGGAGTTGCAGAAGTGGAGTGACAAACTAGTTTATTTTCTCATTACCAGAGGTGCAAAACTCGACACCTTTTCCAACCTACCCATTTTCCCAATACTCAATCTATGGTCATTTATATGTACTTTTATTGTATAAATTACTTGTTTAAAAAATTAAACAGTTTCTATGGGTGTCTATTAAATTCTGACAGGTATGAGTACATTGTAATAAATTATTAAAACTGTAGAGGGATACTCCGTGAAAGCATGGATAGAGGAAGTTATGTCTACAACTGAAGACAAAACTAGAGACGATTCATATAGGGGATTAGGAGAGGTCAGTACCTTGTTGAGAGAAACCAAGGAAGACAGTTGATATGCCCATGTGTAAACCAAGCAAAAGATTTTGTGGTGGGAGCAGAATTAGGCGACACTACATACTGTTGCTTAGTAGATACAGGTGCACAGATTAGTTTAATGGGTGAAGAGGTATGGACCCATTTTAAGAGTCATGCCCGATACTAAGATTATTGGCATAGGAGTAATTAGGGAGAGTATCTTATCAATTGTACTGGTGGAGATAAAGCTCAAAGGACTAGAGGTAACTTGTACAGTGCCCTGTTGGGATCATAAAGAGGGGAGTGTTACCCTATTGTTTTATCTTAGATGCAAATTTCATCAATAGAGTGCAGATTGATAAGAGGATGACGTGCCCTTATGGTACAGTTCCTGTTTTTGGTACTGAAACAGAAACAGTGGATGTAACATGGGTACAGTGCCTAGCGGTTGATCCAGTGAACGAAGAGGAAATTGAATGGGAGAACTGTAAGTTAGCATCAATGGAGGAGATCATCAAGATGCAAAAGCGAGACTACCATATTCGCAGAGTGCGAAATCTGGTTCGTAATGGGAAGTGGACAAAAGATAATATGAAAAGAGGAATCAAAGAGTTTAATCGCTACAAACTTGACTTGTGTTTATACAAGGATTGTCTATGGCGAACTGATGGTGAGAAACAGGTTCCAGTAAGAGTAAAAGTCATAAGAGTAGAGACACTGCTAACAAGAGTTAGAATAACCAAGTAACCCACAAACAAATAGATCCGGTACAAGATTGCAATAACAAATTCATTATAATTAAATTATTTCAATTTTTTGATTAATTATAAATTCAAACATCTTTGATTAAAGTTTTTTTTTATAAAGCAATAACGTACTACGTCTGTAAATAATTTTATGTTTCAGTACTGGAAAGTTTTAAATCTACAGCTGGACTCTGCCCACCAAAACATACTTGAGAGATTCGCTTGAAACACACGCCCTCAGACAGACAGCACACGGTCAGAACAGTAAGAATATTTTGTCTACGATCTGCAAGTCGATACCTAAGCCAGCCGTGCTGAAGCTGTGCAGACTATTCAGGATCCATAAATGCCGATGTTGAGGAATGACTGATTTTAAGAACATTAATATGAAGACCATGACAACCGATTAGTTACCTTTTGCTAGTCTGACGCCGGTGTGAGGCAGCCCAGATGACCGCCAGCTTTTCTTCCATCTTCTACCATCAGGTACAGAATTGCTAAATAAAAAATGTAGGTACCTTTTGCACCACCTAATCTTAGGTGGAGAAGATGCTCAACTCCATTTAATTTTCATAATTTTAAATTTAATTTTCCCATCAATTTAATTCTTTTTTTAAAAACTTAATTTATTTAATCTAAACCAAGCACAAATCTTACTGAAATTGAGAGTTTGTTTAATGATGCAATGATGGATATTATTTAATTTTTGAAAGTCCAAGATACCTTTCCAAGATCGTATGATTGGCATGAGATTTTGTGGAAGTAATTTAAATCTTTTTGATTTAAATTTTATCTTCTGCTTATGTTAAGTTATGTTTATATTAATTTAGTAAAGATGCTCTGGTGATAAATAGCAATCCTCTTTATCCAGATTGATGGAACTTTGGCCACCGATTCTATTCATTGAACAGCTTGCTCAATGATCACAGTTTCGAGGGAATTCCTAGTTTAATGTTAATTAATTGATGATATTTCTAATTTAATTTTTCAAATGTTGAATCCTTGTTAAAAGTTTCTGTAGGGGTTCATACTAATCCGTATTTCTTTTTTCAGATAACCCAATCCTGGTGTTTGTACTAGAGGTTTGTGTTTGAACATAGAAGAGGAAGGTTCCCAAATATTCACGACCAAGTGTCAGAGGAAACGAGAGATCCATCCAGCACTTCAACACCATCATGCTTTTTATTTTCCTTTATTATGTATTATGTAAATAACTATAGTAAGGTGATAAAAGAGGAATACTGTCTT
>JARUHE010365728.1:2620-17553 GCA_031471125.1 Archaeomysis grebnitzkii
TAAGTTCCAATGTAAATCTTAAGTTTCAATGTAAATCTTAAGTTTCATTGAAATCCGACTCAGAAGTCTACTTTTGTGCATATGGTACATATTCAAATGATAGAACATTAAAATAAATATTCCCTATATATGTGACCAAACATAATATAAATATAAAGTTATCAAAATTAAAATGACGAAGAAGTAGACTTGAACTGAAAATTTATTCGTGCGTTTAGATTTTGTTGGTCGAGTTAGACATTTAACAAACGGTAGCAAATACCTTCCTTGTAATTGGTTTTATTGATTATAATATTAATACTGTCTTATCAAGTTTTTAATTGTGATGTTAACATAAGATTACTTCCGTACACATGACTTGACTAAGTCTTATTAGATTTGTTAATATGGTTGGATTGGTACTAAATGAACAATTATTACAAATACAGGCTAGCACGTTGTGTATTGTATACTGGTTGACTGAAAATTATATTCAAGAGCTTGCTACGATAATATAAACCTGATTTAAACATAGATTAAATATCATGATCTGGATTAAGGATTCATGTAATTAAGTGTGGTATTTTTTTAACTGAATACCACACGTATACTACATATAATACAAAAGGACGCAATTATTCTAATAAGACCCATCAATGTTGCAAAGATTGACATAAATTATACATTCACTTTAGCATTTTCACATTTAAATGTTCCTTACAAGTAGTAAAACATAAATTTGGCTTAAAAAACAAACCAAATTAAAAATACTCAAATTTCATATTAGGTTTTCAAGTCATTTAATAAATAATGCAAACACGTGTACTGTATATCTATCTCAATGTTAAGGTATTTTTAAACAAAAATAAATAAAACTTGACTTTTCATAGATAAGGAAATATTTGTTTGCCTGGAAAGATGACCTGACTGGAAAGGTCACCTGATTAGAAAGGTCATCGAGGTACGGAACCTTTGACAGTCACGTGTCTTGTAACCTTTCATTTGCCTGCCTTTGCTGTCACTCGATTCGAACGCCCTTAATTTACGCTGCATGACGCTGCTAAATTGATTGTTCTCATTATTATTGTTTATTTTATAAATTTTAATTATTATTAATTGTGATTATTATTATTAATGTTATTATTACCATTGTTATTATTATCATTATTATTGTTTATTTTATAAATTTTAATTATTATTAATTGTGATTATTATTATTAATGTTATTATTATTAATGTTAGTATTACCATTGTTATTATTATCATTATTATTGTTTATTTTATAATTTTTAATAATTATTAATTGTAATTATTATTATTAATATCATTATTATTCTTTATTTTATAACTTTTAATAATTATTAATTGTAATTATTATTATTAATGTTATTATTATCATTATTATTATTTATTTTATAACTTTTAATAATTATTAATTGTGATTAATGAAATTGTTATTGTTGTCTTTATTATCATTGTTATCCTTATCAATATTATTGGTGTTTGTTGTTTATTTTACCATTTCTATTAATTCTTAATTGGGGTTTTACATTATTTTAATTTTTGTAATTGTGATTAATGTTGTCATTGTCATTAATATTATTGTTTTAACTAATAGTAGTCGTAGTATTACTAATGCTATTATTATCACCAATTCACTGTGGTAAAACATACATCTTTATCAGTTATCATTTTATTTATTTGATTATTATCAAAATACACAATACAAATGGATCGACAATAGCACAAGTGCGATAACTAGCATTCAAATACCATAGAGCTTACCTCATTTGTATGAGACATTAAATGGATCAACAATAGCACAAGTGAGGTAACACTTGTGTAATTGTTCATCCATATAAACTATTTTTGTAAGCAAAGGTTTAATTTTATTAATAATGAATGAGAACAAAACACAATAAATAAAAAAACATCTTATTAATTAAATTCCTTTTCTCTTGAAAACAAGTTATTTCTGAACTAATAAGGTGAATTGAAACAAAAAAAATCTTGTAAATGAAAAAATCTAACAAAATTAATTAAATGTATTTTTCACGGACAATTTAATGTGCAAAAGCCGTGAAAGAATTTTTATATTGTATAAAGAATTATATAATTTATATTTATAATGTTTTTACCTCGAATGTGTGTCCAAAGCTATGCGTCAATGTCCGGTTCGCTCTCTCAAGGTACACAGACAATGTAAATCAAGAGCTAATCTGATCGAGCAGCACATGAAGATTTTTTTGAACTCATGGCAAGCAAAATTTGGTTACTAGAACTAACAACAAAGTTGTAGGAAAACAATGTTTGAAAGAAAAAAACGTTGTAACTAGAATATACTTTAAAACATTAATATACTTTAGTATACTTTATTACTTTGATATACTTTGACATACTTTATAACTTTGATATACTTTAGTATACTTTATAACTTTGATATACTTTATAACTTTGATATACTTAAGCATACTTTATAACTTTGATATACTTTAGTATACTTTATAACTTTGATATACTTTGGTAAACTTTATAACTTTGATATACTTTAGTATACTTTATAACTTTGATGTACTTTAATATACCTTGTAGCTTTAGTATACTTTATAGTAATTATATAGTTTTATATACTTGATAAGTTAAACAAACTTATTTTTATGGCCATAATAATAACATAATTGTGATTTAAAGAAGTTTTGATGAAAAAAATTTAAACACAAAGTTAAGATGATAAACATTTTTGTTAATAATAAAAACGAAATCATAAATCAAATTATTAAATTAATGAAGATATCACAAATATATATAAAATTGATTTATACTTGGATGAAACACAATTATTTTTTCAGGTTCATAAATTTTCAAATAAAAAATACATTTTCTTCTAATTACCTAATAAATAATTATGAAACATGACATTTGAAAGCTTTGATAAAAAACAAACAGAAACGAGAGAAAAAATAAAAGAAAGGGAAAAAATGATAGAAAGAGATACGAATAAAAAATGATAGAAAGAGATACGAATAAAAAATGAAAAGAAATAAAAAAGAAGAAAAAAAAGAAAGAAAAAAATGAAAAAAGAAAAAAGAAATAAAAAAGAGAAAAAAGAAAAAGAAATAAAAAGAGAAAAAAGAGAAGGAAAGAAATAAAGAGAAAAAAAAATAAAGAGAAAAAAGACAAAGAAATCGTTAAAGAGAAAAAAGAAAAAAAAAGAAAAAATCTGAAAGAGGGAAATGGAAGAAGTTTTGAAGGAAATCGCAAATCAAACATTTTCTTCCTCAAAATATCTTCAAAGATAATAAAAAGTTTTTGATCCGCCATTTTATTTCTATAAAAAACTTCTTCAAAAAGTTTTAAGTTTCATTTGTTTTGTAAAACAAAATTATTTCATTTATAGAATGTATAGAAATTATAGAAATTTTATAAACTATAGAAATTATATAAAATTATAAACTATAGAAATTATTGAAACTATAGAAATTTTTATAAATTATAAGTATTATAGATAGTAAAGATAGGTATTGAAGACATATTGACATTATACAAATTCTAGAGTAATTATAAACTATTGATGTTAGGGAAATTATAGAAGTTGTAAACATTATAGAAGTCATAGAATTTAAAGAAGTTATAAAAAATATTGAAGTTATAGAAAATTTAGAAGTTATAGGAATTATTGATGTTAGATAAATTATTGAAGCTACAAAAATTATAGAAGTTATAGGAATTATAGAAGTTATGAAAATTATAGAAACTATAGAAACTATAAAAACTATATAAGTTATATAAATTATATAAATTAAAGAAATTAAAGAGTTTATATAAATTATAAAAACTACAGAAATTATTGAAACTATAGATATTAAAGCCAATTATAATAACAAATATTCGACATTTATTTAAAAAATTTTAATGAAAAACGAAAACAAAAAACTATCTTGAAATTTTTAATGAGTTTATGCAAATAGAGTTCGAAATGTTATGTTCGTCTACGGTATCAAATATGTGAGGACAACATCTAATTATATTTTTCCATATTACGAGAAAATAAAGTTTATTTTATTTGTGTTTCAATAAAATGTTGTTAAATAAATAAATTATTACTATATTATTATTAACTTATTAAATTATTATTATGTTATTAAAATATTATTAAAATATTAAAAATATTGGGTTATTATTAAATCAATAATTTATTATTAAATTATTAATTTATTATTAAAGTATTAAATAATTATTATAATATTACAATTATTGGGTTATTATTAAATCAATAAATTATTATTAAATTATTAAATTATTAAATTATCAATAAATTAATCATTTTAATGATCACAAGTAACATTTGATATTTTTCATTTATATTTTTTTTAAATTGCCAATTACGTTATTCCAAAAGCAATGTCAGCGAACTGGAGCTTATTTAGCTTTTGCGTTTTCATGCATTTCGACACTATATGGATTAGCAAAAGTACAAGTGAGGTAAGCAACATTCAAATAAAATATAGCTTACCTCACTTGTGCTATTGTCGTTCCAAATTTAACCAGGAGATAGCATAATTATAGGTGTTTATATCTTAAAATAATTGCTCTAACATCAACAAGTCCATAAACAATATAAAACGTAGCTATTTAAATAAATTCAAAGCTTTAGAAAAAATACTTGAAAAGTGTTGTTTCTAAGACATTTATTTTTCATTTATGTAAACTAATTATTGCTCTGAAATAAAAAGAAAAACTGTTTTGTCTATTTTTGAAAAAGTTGATAAATTCCTGACACTAATAACGCCTTCGCTAAAAATACGATTAAGATAATAAAATTTATTTCTATTTTTTATTTTATGTAATGTTAATACAATAAATACACATAATGTAATAAACAAAATGAGATACATGAAATAAATAAAACGAGATAATTGAAACAAAACAAAACGAGATAATTGAAATAAAAAAATAGATAATTATGATTGAAATAAACAAAATGAGATAATTAAAATAAACAAAAAGAGATAATTGAAACAAAACAAAACGACATAATTGAAATAAATAAAATGAGATAATTGAAACAAAACAAAACGAGATAATTTAAATAAAAAAATAGA
Organism: Archaeomysis grebnitzkii; assembly: GCA_031471125.1. Taxonomy (NCBI): domain Eukaryota; kingdom Metazoa; phylum Arthropoda; class Malacostraca; order Mysida; family Mysidae; genus Archaeomysis; species Archaeomysis grebnitzkii. The sequence goes on from JARUHE010365728.1 coordinate 7,702, forward strand.
TAATTATGATTGAAATAAACAAAAGGAGAGAATTTAAACAAAACAAAATGAGATAATTGAAATAAAAAAATCAAGATAATTGAAATAAACAAAACAAGATTATTGAAATAAAAAAATTAGATAATTATAATTAAAATAAGCAAAATGAGATAATTGAAATAAACAAAACGAGATAATTTAAATAAAAAAAGAGATAATTGAAATAAACAAAATGAGATAATTGAAATAAAAAAAGAGATAATTGAAATAAACAAAATGAGATAATTGAAATAAGCAAAAAAAAATAATTGAAATAAAAAAATTAGATAATTGAAATAAACAAAAAGATACAATTGAAATAAACAAAATGGGACAATTGAAATAAACAAAATGAGATAATTTAAATAAAGAAAATGATATAATTGAAATAAACAAACCGAGTTAATTGAAATAAAAAAACTAGATAATTGAAATAAACAAAACAAGATAATTGAAATAAAAAATCAGATAATTCAAACAAACAAAACAAGATAATTGAAATAAACAAACGAGATAATTGAAATAAACAAAACGAGATAATTGAAATAAACAAAGTGAGATAATTAGAGAAAACAAGATAAATGAATAGTTTTACTTAGGCTAGTGCTCCAAAACGGAATTGAGGAACATGTAAATACAAGAAGAAAGAATGTTGCACACCTTAATTACATTCTTAATCGTCTGCTAAACACAATATTCTCGATCCTTTGTTATGTCGGATCCGAATCTGCATAAAATGTTCCAATACTTTTATTTAAATTTTAAATGGTCGACATTTCCATTTTTGATCAAACATTTAATTAATTCGTCAACTGAAAATGATAAAAATTTAGAGTAAAGAATATTTTTCTAAATTATTTAAAAAAACGTAAAATTAAAAATACTAAAAAAGAAATAGATAAAAAAATAAGGGTCGGTGAAGAAAAAGAGAAATTGATGGTAGCAAATGATTGCACAACAGGTGAATCCAGCCATAAAAACTATCATATGATTCCATTAGCTTTAATTATGACACATCAAATTATTCTTAAATACCAAACTTCATCTGAATAACAAACACTTTTATTTATGGATATAATAAACAATTTACAAACGTGCAATTACCGGACTTCAAAATTTTTGTTAGATAATATTAGAGAGCATTCAAGTCTTTAAAATTTGTATTAAATAACATTAGACAAAATTTAAATCTTCAACAATTCTAATAGATAATATTAGAGAAAATGTAAGCATTTAATATTTTTGCTGGATAACATTAGATAAAATTTAAGCATGTAATGTTTTTGTTAGATAACATTAGAGAAAATTTAAGCATTTAATATTTTTGTTAGATAACATTAACGAAAATTTAAGCCTTCAACATTTACATTGGATAACATTAGAGAAATTTTAAGCCTACACAATTTTTGTTAGATAACATAATCGCAAATCTAAGTCTTCAAAATTTTTGTTAGATAACACTAAATAAAACTTAGGCTTTCAACATTTTTGGAGATAATATTAGAAAAAATTTGAGCTTTCAAAATTTTCATTATATAGCATTGGAGAAAATTTAGCCTTCAACTTTTACATTAGATAACATCATCGCAAACCTAAGTCTTCAACATTTTTGTTAGATAACACTAAATAAAACTTAGACCTTCAACATTTTTGGAGATAACATCATCGCAAATTGAAGACTTCAACATTTTCATTATATAGCTTTGGAGAAAATTTTAAGCTTTCAACATTTACATTAGATAACATCATCGCAAACTTAAGATTCAACATTTTCATTATATAGCATTGGAGAAAATGTGATTTTCTAATAAACAGACCCGGTCGTATAGGCGATAAAAGCGAAGCATTAAATGAATTCATGATGAGTATCGAACCTATAATCATCTTGAGAAAATAATTGAAATCTTCAGTGCGAATGACAATGTATTGAAAGTAATGTATAATTAGTTGCAACCACATACTTGTTGTTGTTGTTGTTTTTATTTTTTATTTTTGCTGTTGTTGTTGTTTTTATTTTTGTTGTTGTTGTTGTTGCTATTGTTGTTACTGTTGTTGTTGTTTTTATTTTTGTTGTTGTTTTTATCTTTGTTGTTGTTCTTTTTGTTGTTGTTGTGGGTTTGCTGTTGGTGTTGTTGCCTTTAATGTTGTTGTTGTTATTGTTAATGTTGTTGTTTTTATTTTTGATGTTTTTATTTTTGTTGTTGTTCTTTTTGTTGTTTTTGTGGTTTTTGTCGTTTTGCTGTTGATGTTGTTGCCTTTAATGTTGTTGTTGTTATTGTTAATGTTGTTGTTTTATTTGTTGTTGTTGCCATTGCTGTTTATTTCTTTATTAACAATAGATAACATCAGCATCTACTATTTACATCATCCATAAAATAATATAGAAACAATTTATGATATTCGCTTAACAATGTTTCTGAATATTTTTATTATTATTATTGTTATTATTATTGAATAGCCAAGACTTAATGAATGACCTTTTAAACGATGTAAATTATTCCTTAATTATAATAATGTTTGTATAATTAAAATAGATGTTTATTGTACTTATTTTATTTTTAAATAAATTATTTAATTAAAACTTTAACTGAATTTATTCATTTATTTAATTAGTGCAATAAAAAAGAATTGTACATTTATATTGCTAGCATATATAGGTTATAGGGTATGTAATATAATGTAATGTAATATAATGTAGTTATCTTTTAAGAGCATACTCGAATTTTATTTAAGAAACCTTATTTTATTAAATTATAATACTAGAATTTTATGTATAAAAACGTATTTTATTAAATTAGAAAACTCAATTTTATCTAAAGAAACTAACTTTATTAAATTATAAAGTCTGAATTTTATTTAAGAAAACTATTTTATTAAATTAAAAAGTTTCAATTTTATTTAAGAAAACTATTTTATTAAATTAGAAAGTTTCAATTTTATTTAAGAAAACTCAAATTTTATCTAAAGAAACTAACTTTATTAAATTAGAAAGTTTGAATTTATTTAAGAAAACTATTTTATTAAATTAGAAAGTTTCAATTTTATTTAAGAAAACTAGTTTATTAAATTAGAAAACTTTTACTTTATTTAGTAAAACTATTTTATTAAATTAGAAAACGCGAATTTTATCTAAGAAAACTATTTTATTAAATTAGAAAACTTTAACTTTATTTAGGAAAATTATTTTATTAAATTAGAAAATTTTAGTTTATTTAGAAAAAAACTATTTTATTAAATTAGAAAGTTTGAATAGAAATCAAAGTCTAAACAGAACCAAACGAATTATTTGCATGCAGTCCATACGGAACATTTTCACTTAGGCCTAACGACGATTCATCATCAATCAATTGACATTGATGAGAAATATATTCAAATTCAATCCTTTGATTAAAGAACAAGTTTGTATATTTTAAATATGTTTTTGGCAACTACGGAAATATTTTAAATATGTTTTTGGCAACTACGGAAATATTTTTTGTTAAAATAGGCCTATACCAAAATGTTGAAAAGTATTTAACAATGAAATCAAATGCCGTTTTATTTAACTTGATAACTAATAAAAAAATTTCATCTGTAACTATAATTGGAACTGAAATAGTTCCATTGATTTACACCAGATGGAGCTGATGAAAGAATTAATACAATAAAATAAACAAACACGTAATCACATAATATAAATATGTTTAAGAAATGGTATAAATTCAATGTTTTTCTTGTTTCTAATCAGCTTATAAATTTTTCAATGTTACATTTTATTTTCATTCTGTTTCTTAAAAATGTTTTAGTAAAAAAATAGAAATCCTGAAAGTTCAAACACCTAACCATTCATTTAGAGGTGAAAATAGAGAAGCTAATTAGTTTTTGGAGAAAATAGACCAGAATTTCTGCCATTTGCATAGATCATATTTAGATAAACACCAATTGAGCATTTATTAAATTTTAAATTACATGAATTTAGTTTCAAGTGTTGATTATTTTAATAATATATTATTATGAATGATAGAAAGTGAATTTAAATCACAAGTTAATAGTTTTAAAACACAAATGATTCGGCACAAGAATGTAATTGGTCAAATTTATTCAATTAGTTCTAAAAATTTTAATGGAATAATTATTTTAAATTTTAATTAAAAAGATTAAAAAACTTAATTGTTTCAAATGATGTAATAGAACGGATTGTTTAAAGTAAAGGATCGACAATAGCACAAGTGAGGTATGCTCTATGTTATTTGAATGCTGGTTATCTCACTTGTGCTATTGTCGATCCAAATAACAATTGATATATAGAGGCGGATGTTGTTATATAACAACTTCCTTAGCAATTATGATAATTACAGCTGAGCTTTACATATGATTACCGCATCGCTTTTATTAATATCAATAATAATCAATTTCAATAGACTGTTGTGGAATTTTTAATACCATCTGACCATTCTTTAAATTTGACTTAAATAAAATTAATCTTTAATTTCTCTCGTTTTTGAAACGACATCTTACCCTGAAAATAATTGACTAACTTTGATATCTAAGATAGTCAAGCGTGACATCATCATATTGACTAACATTTGTTAGCAGTGCACGATTTTTTCTTGATTCAATCAAATTCATATCACATTGAACCAATGCCATACGACTTTGATTAAATCACAAGAAAGTTGATTGAATCAACAAAAACTGTGCACTGTTAACAAAGGCTAGTCAATATGACGATGTCAGCGTTGACTATCTTAGACTTGAAAGTTAGTCAAGTGTTTTCGGTATATGCTAATTGAATAATTAAGATCGGATTGGAACTGGTTTAAGGAAGATAATTCGAGACGTCTTAATTGCCTTGCGATAAAAACTTTTATGATGATGCTGTTGTAAGAACTCTCAAATAAATATGCAACCGAGCACCTCTGAGCTCATACGAGTATTCAATGACGAAATATAAATAAATATTTAAGAAGGCATAAATGGATTGACAATAACGCAAGTGAGGTAAGCTCCATGTTATTTCGATGTGGTTTACCTCACTTGTGCTATTATTGATCCATTTATTAGCACAAGTGATGTAAGCTCCATGTTATTTGAATGTGGTTTACATCACTTGTCCTATTTTCGATCCAAATGATATGATCATTGCCCGGTTACCGACAGTGTTTTGTCATCGGCCACATCATAATCCTAATTGTATTGCAGTATAATCCAACTGCATAGAATTAACACTTTAACCGTTTTTTGGAACACCGGTGATACATAAATATAATAGCTTACTCCATCTTATGTTACACCAGTGATACATAAAAATAATAAATATAAAAAATATATTTTATGAACTGTGTTACAAATAAAATATCGCTTTCGAAACTAAATATAAATATAAAAAATACATTTTATGAACTGTGTTACGAATAAAATATCGTTTTTGAAAATAATAGCTCGACATTTTGACAATTTTTAAGTGAAGAAATGTGATAGCACACCATGTCTGAAAATAAGTTGTCTTGTATCAACACAAAACATTTGATATATAATATTAAATTAAATAACAAATATTTCGTTTTACAAACATTTATTATTTCCAAATAAAAACAATTTGGTTTTAATACCAGTCATTAAAACGAATTCAAACCTATCACTTTTGTATTACAAAAGTAGTCTTGTATTACATTGGAATATTTACACAGAATTCCAGTCAGCTTTGGTACACACGAGAACTTGTAAACATGGCGGCAGATATGAATTTGTTCAATTTGATGATATGATGTTGCATGTAGAACATCCTACGATCATGTTGAACATGTTGCTCATGTTTATATTATGTTGGCTTCGGCATTCTCAACTTCTATGCACTCAATTATTACAACTTTACTCAACTGTTTTTGTCTTTCTTTGTTCTTATTGCTTATTAAAAATAAAACGTTTAAAGAAAATAGTTTTTTTGCTATGTAACTGAGGATTTATTTTTATTTTATTTGTTATATTTTGATGTTTTCATAGTTTATTAATTTCTCATTTTGTTCAATAGAAATATTTTTATTATTTTATCATCGATAAACCTAAAATTTAATCTTTATCCTCACCTATGGTTATAAATGTAACAACAACAGTACAAGTCAGGCAAGCTTTATGTTATTTTAGTGTGGGTTGCCTCACTTGTACTTTCTTAAATCCATTATTATTGAATAGAATTAAAAAAAACTTTCAACAAAGAAAATCTTTTGTTTTAAATTTATACGAAATAGATTTGGATTAATTTTTTTTTAACTTTTTTGTTCTTTTTATTCGAGATGTTAAAAGTCAAGACATGAAAATCAAGGCGATTAAATTACTTTCAACTTTATATCTGAATTTTTATAATTTTCATAATATATTTTGTAACATAATTTTTATAATAAAATTTTTAAAATACAATTTTTATAATATTTTTTTTATATATAATTCATTCACATTTAACATCATTTGTGTCTAATTATTTTTAAACATTTATTTTCATGTTTTTTATTATATAAAGAATATAACTTTTTGTTATTCTATTAATGTGTTCGTTGATATTATTTTCATATAAATATAAAAAAAAATATTTTGAAATACTAATAATACTTTTAAAATATATTTTTTCATAATATTACATTTTATCACTAATTCCCATAAATTAAGTGAACATGTTCAAAGGCTTACATAGTTAAGCTTCAATAAATAATCAGTAAGCAAATTCAAATTACTTAAATAAAAAATAAAATTGTAAAGAAAAAAATTTCTTAAAAGTAGATTATATAAAACCGAATACAAGGAAACCATCCTTTAAAATATTTGAATTAGCTCTAAGCCTAAAAAGATTGCAACAATACAGAAAATAATCAATTTGTAGTCAAGCAGAAGCAGACATTTAATATTTAATAGAGATGCAACGTTAATAAATAATGAAGCAAGTGTGAGGATGTTTCCAAGTGAATTACGATTATTATAATAAAGATAACACAAATGTCTCTCTGGCGCACCTGATGTTAACGAAAATTCGAGGTAACGCGAGGGAGAAGCAAAAACAAGCAAGTCAACCCCTTAACACACAAACATTTTCCATTTATTCTATGTATTAAAATAAAACAAATAAAAACAGACGTAAAATTTGAAAGAAATTTAAGCGAATGATATTTTCGAATTTATTTGTTTGTATTTTTTTTTAAATAGGAAAACATTTCAGATTTTGATCTTACAGCAGTTAAAATGAAAATAAAAATTTCAGTCTCCCCAACTGGCCTGGATAAAACATCAGCATAATCGTCATTTTGGACTGTAATGATTTCACCTTTGGGATCCATAAAATGTTCGTCTGTTCTAAGGTCAACTAGAAATGAGCTTATTTAAACTTATAAAACATTCCTTGAATTAAAAAGAAAATAGGAATGTTCTCAAATTTATAACGAACGAGGAACACTTACAAAATCTACTAAGACATACAAACAAATGTAAAACGTTAATACATTTGAGAATTTATTTATTTATTAGTCAAAACATAATAATGGAATAATTTATTTATTTATTTAAAGAGACAAAACATAATAATGGAATACTTTATTTATTTATTTAAAGAGACAAAACATAATAATGGAATACTTTATTTATTTATTTACGAGACAAAACATAATAATGGAACGATTTATTTATCTATTTGTGAGACAAAGCATAATAACGGAACAATAACATTTAGGGAATGTAAGAAAATAAAAGTAACTCACCAACGAAGCGAGTGGAAATTAGCATAAAGCCAACATTGCCATATGTTGCAACTTAATTTAATTCGGGTTATATATTTTCACAGATTTGCCTTCCACGACTTCCGTTTGTCTCGGAAAATATCGACTCTTTCGAATAACGTTAAATCATTCGGAAATTTTATCCTTTTTATGAAAAAGTCGCCCAAGTGTGCAGTTATGAATGATTAATTGTTATTGTCTTTCTTCCATTCGGTTTCTTGGGTTCGGAGCTTGTCCAAAAACTAAGAATTTATGGCAACGTTTTGAAAAAACATTTCAAAAACCAAGAATTTATGGCAACGTTTTGAAAAACATTTTAAAAACTAAGAATTTATGGCAAGGTTTTGAAAAACATTTCAAAAACTAAAAATTTATGACAAGGTTTTGAAAAATTTTTCAAAAACTAAGAATTTATGGCAACGTTTTGAAAAACATTTTAAAAACTAATAATTTATGGCAATGTTTTGAAAAACATTTCAAAAACTAAAAATTATGTCAAGGTTTTGAAAAACATTTCAAAATTGTAAAAACATTGACAAATTAAACTATTATCTAATAAACAATTGATAAACAGTTGTTTTCTTCTAAAATTTACAAGTAATGTAAAAAAGCATACAAAAAATTATGGTTAAAAATTGTTTTGTTTATGTTATCAGTTCCTTATGCAGTTTTTGTTGGTGTAATTAATTAGTTATTGAGAAACATTTCAAAATAAAACATTACAGCAATGTACTTTTTTAAATAGTATTTTATTTCTTTAGCTGAACTTTTTTCTTCAAATTTTAACATAATATAGAATTTTCACTCTTAATGGTAAGCAATAAAAATCAGATTATGATAATTTAACTATTTACGAGTATAAATAAAATTACAATTTCAAGTGAAATAAAATATTAAATTTGGAAAAGTGGATTTATTTGAAGTGGTTACAATGAAAGAAGTTTTTTTCTGGATTATGCCTTCGTGTCAAGGATATTAAAGGATAAAAGAATAATCCTTCATTCAAATAACAAAAAATATTCTTCCAGAAAGAACGAAGGATTATTTTTTCCTGAAATGTTGGAAATGATCTTTTTTGTTTACATTGAAAACAAAGTTTTATGAACCGCGATCGCTTTGTTTTCTTACGATTAGTAACTCTCGTCTTTCTTATTTTCAAATAATATTTTATTAAATAAAATACTTTAAAATAAAAAATAAAAAATCTAAAAAAAAACAATCCAAAAAGGGAAAGTACTCTATAAACGGAGCAACCAATTTCAAGTTGAAAATCATTCCAAAAAGGGAACATCCAATCCATAAAGGGAGCAACCAATCCAAAAAGGAACATACAATCCATAAACGGAGCAACCAATCTCAAGTTGAAAATCATTCCAAAAAGGGAACATCCAATCCATAAAGGGAGCAACCAATCCAAAAAGGAACATCCAATCCATAAAAGGAGCAACCAATCCAAAAATGAACAGTCAATCCAAAAACCAATTTCCAGTTGAACTAGCCATAGATGACCTGCAATCTTGCGTGGCTATAATTCAACAAATGTTTATTTTATGAAAAAAATTTTCCAAAACTCTGTTTTTGACTACAACTTTTTTAAGGTAGGTTTTTTGAAAAAAATTACTCCTGGAAATTTTGATTGGATGTTCATAATAAACAACTTTTCGTCAATAAATTTTTTGTAACTCTCAAACAAAAAACTTTAAACTTTTGCTAAATTTTTTTAAAGTTAAGAAATAATGTTTTTTTGGCTATAACTCCGTAAATGTTGATTTTTTGAAAAAAAAATACATGTGATTGTATTGGTTAGATGGTCATTATAAACAACTGTCTTTCAATAAAATTTTCCAGAAAGTCTCCAGAAATCCTCTTTTTTGGCTATAACTCCATAAATATAAGTTTTTCAAAAAAAAACCTCTAATGCAATATTTGTTATATAGTCCTAACAAACAAATTTTGTTTAATAAAATTTTCTGTAACTTTTCAAATAAAAACTTTAAACTTTTGCTCAAATTTTTCCAGAGTCCAAAAACACTGTTTTTGACTATAACTTTTTTTAGTAGAGTTTTTCAAAAAAAATTACTCCTGGCAATTTTGA